>KV744823.1:0-35996 GCA_001692735.1 Lepidopterella palustris CBS 459.81 | reverse complement strand
GAGCTCGTCTCCATCACTTGCACAAACAGCTCTTCGGCCTCCTTCCACCGCCCTTGATTCCAAAATGTCGAAGCTAGCATACCTCTACTGCCCAGTGTCCCTGCATGTTCTCCGCCAAGCACTTTTTCCCGACTTCTTGCTGCCTCTGCCGACATCCTCTCTGCTTCAGTATATTTTCCCATTGCCAATGCATACCATGCGGCGTTGTGTAGTATTGTCGCCCATTCTCGCAGTGAGCTTTCAGTCGCCGGCCTCTGCGCTTCCGCTGACCTTGCATGCGGAAATAGCTCTTGGCATATTCTCCAATTCTCGTGATTTCCTGTAGGAAATGCTGTACAGAGATTCTTAATATACTGCTGCTTCCACCTCTCCAGCTGATTGTGTGCTTGCAGCCACTTCCTCGTGGCTAGCTGTACTAGCCCGTGCATCTCGAATGTCCTTCCATCTATGTTAGCCGTAATAAATGAGTAGCTTCTCAAAGTGTCTATATCATCTTCCAAATCGTAGTCGATACCACATTCGGACCCGGCATTCTCACCGTTATTCTCGCAGCTACTGTATCTGTCACTTCTAACATCCCTTTTCACAACCCTGTTTCCTGGGCTGTCCTGTATCTTAAGAAGAGCTTCAGGAATCCCTTGCCGGTCAAAAAAACTCATGAGCGACAGCAGGCCGGCTGCTGAAGGTTTGTTTTGAGAGATGTAATCAAATGATATCTGCCAGGTTGTAATGATGGAGTTCTTGGCCTCCTCATCCCTGCGAAGATGTCCCGCTTCGTAGTTTAATAAACTCGTCTTTCTTCCGTCGCTCTTGTGGAATTCCGCCAGGTACTGCCGTACTGAGCACCTTGGTGCTCGCTTTCGGATGTATGCGGCTGCTTGCACAAGAGCAAGCGGCATAAACTCAAGCGCTGCTGCTAGCTCAGTAATGCCGTCCTGGATGACCTGCTCACCTAGCTTCGTTTGAAGAAGCTCTAGCGCGTCCGTGTTGCCCATCGGCTCGACTTGTATGATGTCGCTATCGTCTACGAGCTTCAATGCCACGCTCCTTGTTCGGGAGGTAACCAGAATCGAGCCATTCTTGGTCTGAGGCAAATACGTCGATAAATGATGTATGGGTGTGTTATCTCCGCCGCTTGCCTGAGCCTTGCGGCTGTTGGTTGGAGTTGTAAGGAGAACAGCAGCATCGTCGAGATTGTCAAGCACTAGAATCCACTTCCCGTTCTTCTCATTGCGAAGCCAGTTGTGAACGAGTTTGAATATATCTGCTTGCGGATCTTTCCGGCCAAGAAGCTTGATTTGGTCTGCAATATCTCGATAGCTTTGCTCGAGTCGGGCTGCATTGCTGGCATGCACCCAGAAAATCCACGTCTCTGGCGACCGATCCGTAGTTCGGTGGCAGTATTCAATTGCAAGTTGCGACTTCCTTTATCAAAGTTAGGTACAGGCACTGGCCTAGGGCCCCTTTGGCTTACCCCACACCGCCCAGGCCAACAAGCGCTATCCGAGATGCTGGCGCGAAGCATTTTTCGCGTATCTGATCGAGTAGCGTTCCACGATCGACGAAGTCAGGGTCGCGGCGAAAGGGGATAGCGGCGGAAGGGCTCGGGGGTGTTTCTGGTCGTTCTGGCGCGGGAGATTGCCGTTAGCATAGTCGAGCTTGGGTTTCTTACAACTTACCGGGCGGGAGGTGGATCTCAGCGCTAATAGACCCGTAGCTTTGCCCTACTTGAAAGCCGCGGTTGCCATCTCCGAAGGAAATCATCTCACTATCTTATGCTATGTTAGATGTGCTGCTGGAGAATCGTTCTGGGTTCTAGAGGCGGGAGATTGTGGAAGGCTAAAGGCTGACTTCATATGTTGGGCGGATGCAGCTCATTCTCAGCCTCAGCCTCGCGCCCTCGCAGCCTTCTCTTATCTCTTTACCTACCCCAGTGTTAATGCATTCAAGAACAACATCAGACTTCTCTTAGCTCGAGCATCTTGATACGCATTGATAAAATTATGTTTGACCCTCTTAGTGTTGGGGCGAGTATTGTTGGCATCACCGTCCCCGCCATACACGTTATACGACTTCTTTTAGATGACCTTAACAATATTATTAACGCCCCAAAAGCTATTCAAACCCTGAAAGACGATATAACGTCGGCTGAAATGTCCCTTCAATCGCTTCAAACTATTGAAGACACTGAGTGGGAGGTCCTTGGTGAGACGATAGCAAATCAGTCAAAGGCAGCGATCGAGAACTGTGCGAGAGCGTGCGACATGTTTCGAAACGACCTACAGCGCTGGACGAGACATTCTGAACAAGGAAGGCTGTCATGGCAAGATAGAGCCAAAGTTGGCTTCTTCAAGGAGCATCAAATAAAGGCCATGTCTAAGCAGCTTCAAAGCTGCAAGATCACTTTCAATGCAGCAGTTGGTATAGCCACGTTGTATGTATATGCAATCGATGCCTCGAAAAAAAATGCAAACATGCTAACCGTAACTGGATAGATATAGCTCCATCCGCCACACTCATATCACTGAAGAGATAAGAAAGACAATTTCAATGAAGGAGGCAGAGATTTCGAACGCTATCACGTCGACAGATTTGCAGCTGGCAGAAATGGAGACTGCCTTAGGAGAGATACGCCTTACAGGCTCTGCACATGAAGAGGGTCAAAATGAAGAGGACATAACGAATGCGGTCAAACAAATTGAAGAGGAACAAGTTGCACTTGGTGGTTCGCGGACATTGCTCGAAGAGCTACTGTCAAAGGCACGGGAAGATTTTATAGCAAGAGCTGCAAGTGAAAGCAAGAAACGGTCAACAGGAGTGACATTTGGAAACAGTAATAGTGGCTTCCAGGCAGGGGTTGTCATCGGTCCTATTAGTGGGGTCACTTTTGGAAAGTGAGTATGTTTGGCGAGCTGGTGGCTACGTAAGTACGGTTATTTATATAGAGCGAAGTTCAGAGTTTAAAACTTGTGCAAATGCGGACCAGGTCGAGCTGCGTAAGCATGCTCAAGTAATATTTAACGGTAATGAAAGTGATGTGGCAACTGCGTGACGCCACCCCAAGCAGGGAGGGTGACCGACCCGCACAGGCCACACCCTTGTACCTGCCCTAAAATGCGCTCAACCGCGTCCAACCGAGAGAGCGTTAAACGTTTTAACAGAATAGTGACATGAGCAGATGTCTGGATAAATAGCCAGACACTCTTCTCCTAATTCAATTGACTGCAGCAATCCTCACATCCGATCCTCATCTTCCGAACACTCCGCCTCGCATTTGCCTTACTTTGAAACCCTTCTTGCTGGGTTGGCACAACTAGCCTACCAGTGATAAGGTGGCGTCCGTCGGTGAACACAGCAATCGCCGCGTCTCCAATTCCCAGCCCAGCTCTTCAGACTTGGATATCAGAAACTGACCGTTGAAGCTTCAGCCGCAGATAAAGGTGAGAAACTTGTCCAATTGATTTCCTTCCCCTAATCCAGTGAAGAAGCTTGACAGAAATTCACCCTGGAAAGCACCCTGCTAGAAGACCTTGTGCGAATTACGTGCGTCATGCCTAAAATAGGAAGCCTTACATAGACCGCTTGATAGCATTCACAATGTTCTGACTCGTCTCAATTATATAGATTCACCTTGACCTTTCCACCATTTCAAACTTGCGACACAGCTGGCACTTTGTGGTCATTCTGTCCCTCGCATCACCGCCCCTCGCTTTCACCCTCCGATACCCCACCACAAATTGAAGAACTCCCAACGCTTCGCACATATCATTTGGGACAGTCGCAATCCCGGGTCACCACAAAAATAGTTTTCTATTATATAGGCCATCATACCTACCAGACATTCTCACCATGGCGACCCCACCACCCAATGGCGTCCACAATAAGCTGCTGGATCAGGTTATTCGGACTCCAGGCCGACAACCCTCTCCACAACCAACACATTTGAGTGTGCCGGGCTCGGCGGCTCGAACTCTCCCCCAAGAAGGCTCAGGATATGTTGCTCCCAAATTCGAAGGCAAAGAGCGCCAGATGGAACAAGTCATGGACTGGGTTGAGGAAAAGGGATTCATACCACCCGATTTCGTGGAATCGGAAACCACTTGGTTCTACGACTCGCTCGGCATCGATGACATGTACTTTTCTACCGAGTCTGTTGAGGCGTAAGTGTCTTCCTCAAGGTCTGTCTTGGTCAGTCATTCTAATACGTAACTGCAGAATCGTCAACCACATTCATTCGTTGTATGCCGCTAAAGTAGCAGCGTACGCCCGCGACGATAAGCGCTTGGAGATACGTCTGGATAAAGAAGCCGTTGATCATGCCGTCTACATCGACACTAGTAAGCCTGGCGTCACCGTCATGGACGGCCCTCGCTACGAACAACGAATCGATGAGAAATACTTGAATGGTTCAAAGGGCAGCACGGGATACCGAGTGGAGAGCTTCCGCTCCTCCAGTCCACTACCCGGCGGTCAAGAGCAGCAGTTGCGCTGCTATTTTGTCTACCAATGTGATTTCGGTACGCAGCACCCCAGTGAGACAGAAACGGACCTGGAAAAGATTGGCGAGAGGCTTTTCTTGCAAAAAGCTACCAAGAACACCAAACAACTCTACCAGCAAGTCATCGAGAGTGCAGTCCTTCGAACAGGTCCAGTTATCGAGTACTATGATATCGAAGGCTCCAGTGAAAAGCGGCTTGTCCTTGCCTACAAGCAGGGCTCTGCTCTGGGCTTGTTTAGCGCCTTGAGTGATCTTTACCACTACTACGGCTTGACTTCGTCGAGAAAATACGTCGAGCAATTCTCCAATGGATATACAGTCATGTCCGTATACCTTCGGCCAGTGGCTCAAAACGTCGCGTCATCACGCTATCCACCCATTGAAGCATCCATACATCAGATCATCAAGGAAGTCTCTTTGCTTTACTGCATACCCCAAAACAAGTTCCAGGCACATTTTGCAACTGGCAAGCTCAGTCTGCAGGAGACAATCTACGCCCATTGCGTATGGGTGTTTGTTTCCCACTTCCTGAATCGTCTCGGGTCTGAATACACGACACTTGCATCATTACTGGATACGAGCAACAGCGTGCATGCAGAACTTCTGTCGAAATTAAAGCGTCGACTCCGAACAGAAACATTCACCGCCGACTACATCTTGGAGATTATCAATCACTATCCGGATCTTGTACATTCGCTGTACTTGTCTTTCGCAAGCACCCACTACGTGCAGACTCGAGGTGACCAGGATGACTTCATTCCAACCCTGAGCTTCTTACGTCTGCAGATTGATAAGCCCCTCGAAGATGAGGAGATGATGGACCTCATCACCAAAAGTGTTGCCAACGAACATCATCAGATGGTCATGACTGCTTTCCGTGTATTCAACATCAGTGTCCTCAAGACAAACTTCTACACTCCAACCAAGGTCGCTCTGAGCTTCCGGCTAAATCCTACGTTCTTACCTCCATCAGAGTACCCTCAGCCGCTGTATGGCATGTTCCTCGTCATTAGTTCCGAATTCCGTGGCTTTCACCTTCGATTCCGAGATATTGCTCGAGGTGGCATCAGAATTGTCAAGTCAAGGAGTCAAGAAGCCTACGCTATCAATGCCCGCTCACTGTTCGATGAAAACTACAATCTCGCAAATACTCAGCAAAGAAAGAATAAGGACATTCCCGAAGGTGGTTCCAAGGGTGTTATTCTATTAGACGTCCACCATCAAGACAAAGCTCGAGTTGCATTCGAGAAGTACATTGACAGCATTCTGGACCTGCTTCTGCCCCCAACGAGTCCTGGAATCAAAGACCCAATCGTCGACTTGCACGGAAAGGAGGAGATTTTGTTCATGGGACCTGATGAGAACACTGCAGATCTTGTTGACTGGGCAACAGAGCATGCTAGGGGCAGAGGAGCACCGTGGTGGAAGTCCTTTTTCACCGGGAAGAGCCCGAAGCTAGGAGGCATCCCGCACGACCGTTATGGCATGACGACTCTCTCAGTGCGAGAATACGTTCTCGGCATCTACCGCAAATTGAACCTTGATCCAAGCAAGATCCGTAAACTCCAGACGGGTGGACCCGATGGCGATCTTGGCTCCAATGAGATCCTTCTGGGCAACGAGAAGTACACTGCTATTGTGGATGGATCCGGAGTGCTTGTTGATCCGAAGGGAATCGATCACGAGGAGTTAGTACGTCTGGCGAAGAAGCGGGTTATGATCTCCCAATTCGACGCCTCGAAGCTGTCGTCAGAGGGTTACCGCGTCCTTGTCGATGAAAACAACGTCAAGCTACCAAGTGGAGAAATAGTCTACAACGGAACCACCTTCCGCAATCTGTTCCATCTGCGCGGTGGCAATAACTACGACACATTTGTACCTTGCGGTGGTCGCCCGGAATCCATCGATCTCAGTTCAGTCAGCAGACTCATCGTCGACGGCAAATCGGTCATCCCATACATTGTCGAGGGCGCCAATCTCTTCATCACACAAGACGCGAAACTGCGACTTGAGAAGGCAGGCTGCATTCTGTACAAAGATGCTTCAGCGAATAAAGGCGGTGTTACATCCTCCTCGCTTGAAGTACTCGCATCCCTCTCCTTCGACGACGCCGGCTTCATCGAGCACATGTGCGTTCGCGAGGACGGAACGGCGCCGGAGTTTTACAACAAGTACGTCAAGCAGGTGCAGGAGATTATCAAGAACAACGCGGCGCTTGAGTTTGAGGCAATTTGGAGGGAACATCAAGCTACGGGTGAACCGAGAAGTACGCTTAGTGATACATTGAGTATTGCGATTACGAAGCTGGATGAGGAGTTGCAGGGGACGGAGCTGTGGGATAATATTGAGTTGAGAAAGAATGTGCTTAGTGATGCGCTGCCGAATCTCCTGCTTGAGACTATTGGGCTTGAGGTTATTATGGAGAGGGTATGTGCTCTAGCCGTTGTGCGTGGTAGAATATTCACTTACAATTTTTACAGGTCCCTGACAACTATCTCCGCGCCATCTTTGGCAGTTACTTGGCCAGCCGTTTCGTATACAGCTATGGTATCTCTGCCAGCCAGTTCGCTTTCTTCGCATTGTAAGTATCTCGAGTCCTATTGTAATGGAATCAGCTAACATTCAATTCAGCATGAACAAGCGCATGGCTAAGCTGAATGCCTCAGACGACCACAGTTCTACGTAGGCGCTAGATGATTTCACGAGTTGAGTTCTCTAAGAGAGTGCGCAAGCACTGGAGTTTCGGAGTGGGTGGAGGGCGGAGTTGTAGAATAGGCTGGCGCTGAAAAGGGAGGCTCTGTGATTTGGTGGATGACAATAGAGTTTACTGGATGTTAAATGGTATTTCAATTGACAAAAGGGTTTTTCTGTAAAATAGATGACATGGAAATGACGGATTCGGTTCCCGTGAATTTCATTGAAGCCATTTGTGACTAGATGTAGCCCGAGCTTCTTACCGTGTCCTGCGTCCTGTGTTGGAGCTAAATTTCCACGGAATTGAAACACGCACACATCCTAAACCACATCTCTTACATGCCTAAATCTCAGCACCCGTACATGATCTTGAAACCAACAGCACCTCCTTTGGCCTCTGTCAAACGAGACACGCCTATACGGTCGATATGTCCTTCAATCCTTTACGCCCATGCAACCATTAAAGTTGAAAGTGGTGTTTGAATCAGAACTTCATACGTAATAGCTTACTGAAAACAAGCCCCTTTTAGGAAATGCGTAAAGACGGTCTAAAGATTTTCTAGGTGCTTGGAGCAAAGAGCAAAGAGCAAAGGGGGAAGGGGGGGTTGGGTTGCGTAATGACAATGGACATGTGCTTACCATTTCATAAAAGTAAAGGGAGGGATGGGTATATCACGAATCCAGGCTCATTACAGTACTGTAACGTACTGTTGTTTAGGGCTCATGTTTAAGGGTCGGAGTCTTCCGCTGCGCATTTGGGCCTGGGTGAACGGGATGCGCGCTATACACCTCGGATAGGTTCAATGTGGTAGATGATCAAAAGTAAAAGGTATACTGGTTGGAGAGTTGAGGAAATGATTCTTATTGCATAAAGTGTGGCAAAACCTTGACACGCGCCCTGAAATGCCCGACTCTACGTTATCTCTTTTCAACGTCGACATTTAACCCAACTCGTTTCACGTTCCAAGCCGCCCAACTCATCATCTCAGCCTCATCTCACATCTCACAACCTCTAACATCTAACACCTAACCCCCCTCCTCCCTCCTCCCCCTCACGGCTCAACTTGAAACCTCATCTTAACCCCCATACTCGCAAATTCTACATCCAAATACCTCAACACAGCCGGGACCGCCACAAGAGTGACATCCTCTCCGCCCACCCACCTCCCCCCCTCCCCATCGCACCAAACACTTGTCTCAGGCTCAAACCCCTGCGCCCTCTTCGCACACCTCCTACATCTCGTAACACCAGTTCCCCATTTCCTATTCGGCATGTGTTCCGCGACCGTGGGCTGCGTGCTTAGAAAGCTCCCACAAGCCCTACAAACCCACGCTTTGCTGTAATCACTGCAATTCATGAGCCGGTCCTGGAGCAAGAACGCTGTGCCATGTGCCAGCAACGCATCCCTCTCCATCTCCCCCACTCGTATCCCACCACCCTTCTTCCTCCCTTTAATAGGCTGCCCCGTCAATTTATTGACCTCCCCCGTCGTCCTAACCTGGTACTTATCATCCACCATATGCCTCAACCGCTGATAATACACCACCCCGATATAAATATCCGCCGCGAGTTCCTGGCCCGTGATACCGCTATACATGGGCTCGTTGCCATAGTAATTATACCCGGCTTTCATGAGCTGGTGCCCAAAGTAGTCGACGGCCGTGTTCTGCTCGTCGAAGCGAAAGGGCGTGCTGTCCTGCGCGAGGCCGTGCAGCGCGCCTGCTTTTCCGGCGAGGGATTCTACGAACATGCCGATGGTCATGCGGGACGGGAAGGCGTGCGGATTTATGATGACGTCGGGCTGGATACCAGATTCACTGAAGGGCATGTCTACAGCCGGCCATTTCTGGCTACAGACTCCTTTTTGGCCGTGGCGCGAGGAAAACTTGTCGCCAATGACAGGAGAGCGTGGGATGCGTAGCTTGACGCTGATGCTTTGGCATGGCTCGTTGCCGTTCTCGGTCCCAAGGATGCGGACTTCCTCCACAAACGCCGTTTCATCGTCTTTGTACTTGAAGAACTCGGTTTGGCCGTCCAGGTTATTGTACTCGCCTGTGGCTGGGTCGAACGAAACGGTGTGGTAGGCGGCGAGGATGTCGCCCTTTTCGACTTTCATGCCGACTATGGGCCAGCCGTCGTCGTCGACTTTTTCGCGCCATTCGGCGCGCACGAGGCCGTTGGGTGGGAAGCCGAAGAGTTTGGTGATCTGTTTTGAGGAGCGGACGCGCTTGTTTCCGTCTTCGAGGTCGCAGACTTTTGTCTTGTAGATGGTGCCGTGGCCGAAGCCGCGCTCGTGTGCTGACTTGTTGAGAATCATGGCGTCGTCCATATCGTAACCGGTGTATGATATGACTGCTACAACGGCGTTCATGCCGTTGGGGAAGTTGTCGAGTCCGTATTCGTTGTGAAGGGGTGGTCGTACAACAGGTGTCTGACCTGTTTGCAGCCGGTAGGTCTTGTTGTCGGTACGGTAGCGAATTGCTGCTCCAGGAGTGCCCATTGACTGTTTACCCATCTGACATTGGTACATGTTTCGAGGAGATTGGTTAAAATCGGAAAAGGGCGTCATATTTGCAATGATCGAGAGGATGTTTGTCGGGTCGTACTCTACATGAGTCGATTCCCCTGAAACAATCTCAGGCTCAGTGCATGCTATTGACATGAAAGGTTGTTCGAATGGACCGACATAGTCTAGCTTGTCTAGCGGTAGATATTTGACCGGCCTGAACATGCGTGCTGATTGAGAGAACATGTAGACACCAGGGAATTGGCCGCCGTTCGAGTTTGGAATGTACCCGATTTCGAGTTCCAAAGGAACCTTGTGAGTGCCTTCAACCTTCCAGTATCGTAGCGTGTCTCCGATGACCTTAGCCTGCTTAGGAGAGCAAAATCCTAGTATGCGTCCATCAAGCTGCACCACCACGCTTTCATCGAGGGACACCGAGGACTTGCTCGTTACACCTAGCTGAGCGACGAGCTGAGGAACTGCAGAAACATCCGCGTTGTGTGTGGAGACCTTGCACTTGTGTGCCATATGGTTTAGCAATCCACATGGGCTACCATCGGGCGTATGTACAGGGCATAAGAAGCCCCAGCTCTCTGGAAGCAACTTTCTCACAGTGGTCGTCTTCAACTGCGCGAAGAAACTACCTCTGTGAACCATTCGGAAGTGGCTTATGAAACGGTAGAAGTTGATCTTCTCTGCCACAACACAGAAGCCAGATGTCTGCTGAAGATCCAATCCACTCGGACTGACAAGGTTTCCTGTCGACAAAAAATATTCCAAAGCTTGTCCAACGTTCTCGTTGGTTCTGCGGAGTACGTTGGACACAAAATCTCGCATGAATTCAGGTGAGGAGAAGGAACCCCATCTACTTTTTCGACCCCACTCCATAAGTGAAAACCGTATGGAATTCAGCCATTCGTCAAGCCTCTCTTTCAATATTTGACCGTATAAAAACCCGCCGAGGAGAATCTCCTGGTTTTGGACAGCGTCTGGGTTGTCAACCGCGCACTCTCCTTCAACGAGAGAATATAGCTTCCGGGTCATGAACAGGAGCATTCTGAACTTGTCCGCATTTTGGCTGTCCATGACGTTGTTCGCTCCAAGGTGAGGAAGCACAATTCTTCTCAAAAATTCCTCGCCAGCCTCTTCCACGCTCATATTCTCCGGCACTTGCAGGACGACTTTAAATTTCTCACCTAAGTACGCTCTTGTTTTTGCCTTGCCGTGTAATCCGTAGGCTTTATACGTCCGAAGCAGCAACTCCACCCGATCGACCACGAATTGCTTCTGTTCGAGCCCTTTAGAACCGGCAGCGCCGACCAACCCCTCGAATATTTCTCGATCATTTGTCTCCACGAGTGCTTTCAATATCATCATAACCGGCACGAGATATTCATTTTTCCGCCATGAAAATCTGAATGTTACATTGCCGTCGTTGAGATAATGGAGAACATTGGTTTGCGAGGTTTGATCTGGTCGTACCGATCGGATCTGAATGCCAAACTTGGAGTATGAGGATCCACGGTTCACGAAGGAAGGTCGGATAATCGCCATTGGATAATTTCGTCTTGGGACGATAAGCATTCGTATTAGCTTCTCATTCCCATTGACTATGAAATAGCCACCCAATTCTTCCGTCTCTTCCTTGGCATGTACAAGTTGTTCAGGGGTCATGCCCTCGAGGTGGCAGCGATTAGTCTGTGAAGAGATCCGTCAGAATACCTAGCAAGACAAAAAGACACTGGGACGCGCAAACTCTTAGCATGATGGGAACTTGCCCCATCTCCCGAAGAGACTCATGCCACTCGCCGTTGTTCACTCTCCACTCTAGCCGCAACCTTAGCCTGCCTCTGTATGTACCATGCCGCTCTCTGCATTCGGCCGGTAATATCTCTCGGTTCTTTAGCGCGAATTTATTCGAAGCGGGTAGGGCAGATTTTTCGAGGATGACCTCTCGTATCCTAACGCTCAGCCTGTTTCTCTGCGATCCATCTTCCGGTTGCGAGTTTGGGTCTCCATCGAGGAAAACTTTGGTGCCAATATCTTTGATTGCTTGCTCAAGAAGGCCTCCTCGCTCCAGTATAGCATTGAACGAGTGAATGTGGGGTTCGATAGCTGCTGCAAGAGCAGGGTATGCAGTGTGGTCTTTAGGAGGATTTCGGAAGAGTCGTTGTCGTCGTGCAGTGTCGAACTCTGTCGACCATTTGGTATTGGTCATATTGGTCCTCGAGGGGGCCATTGCTGCGGCGTGCAGCGCGGTGCAAGCGCAGCAGTTGGGTCGAGTGAAGGGAATGCGCGAAATTATATCCAAAGATCCTCGGAAGTTTAACAGCTCAGTGGTTGGTGTGCGGGGAGAGCGCCAAAACGGCCTGCAGCGAAGAGCTATTCACTGGCGGAAGAGGGCATATGCACAGTGCAGAAAAAAAAGTCATTTTGCGTTATCGATAGCAGCCCGCTAGAGGGCTTTTGCACGGAAGCAGAAGCAGTACCTTCGATCATGCACGAGCGCGGAAATGAGAGCACAAGACTTTCTCGAGAACAGCACAGTTCGACTCTTCTGCCCCGCTCCTGTCTCAAGTCAACTTTGATTTTGTAGTATTGAATGCGCTGTCTAAGTTTTCTGTTCTCTATCGTTGCAACTGTGCCTCTTGTTTGAGCCACAACCCGAGATTCTGCCCCGCAGCAAGGATTCCCTTTCTCACAACTTCCAGCTGCTCATCCCAAAACCAATTCTCGCAAAACATCGACCACCAGCCGCCAGCGACCTTCAGTCCACACAGTATGGCCGGATTCTTTCGACGTATCTACGACTGGCTCTTACGCCTTTTCTGGTCAGTAAACCCCTCCACGGCACCCAGATGCCTTTGGTTGATTCGTCGCCTCGGGCACCATTTGTTGCCTTGTCCCAACCAAATTCGTACCATGAAAAAGCAAACATCGCATTCGACGACTTGTTGACTGGACGACTGACTTTTTCACACTTTATAGGGCGACTGAGATGGACATTACCATGATCGGATTGCAAAATGCTGGCAAGACTTCGTTGCTGAGAGTTCTGGCGGTGAGTGTCTACCGTTTTGGGAACATGCCCGTGCAACGTCGCGGTTGTTCTATCGACGAGATCGTTCTAACCAATTGGACTAGGGCGGAGAGTTTACCATCGAGTACGTCGATGCTGCTCCGAGTTCTGGATGCCTTCCGGCGATTTTCTGTTCATGATTGTGTCGACTGCGCTGCGCCATCGCGCATTCGTGTTGAGTTTGAACCAACTACTGATCCATAGTCACAGCTCCATTCCCACCGTTGGCTTCAATATGAAGCGCGTCCAGAAAGGTCACGTCACCTTGAAATGGTTAGTGTATTCTCCATATGCGATTCTGATATTCGCATTGAGCACTTGCAGCACCGACGTCTTCCCAGATCCTGCACCACGAGTATCCGAAAGAACCAGAACCTTCCAGGATGTGTTTGCTAACAGTTTTTATTTGATAGCTGGGATCTCGGGGGCCAACCAAGATTCAGATCCATGTGGGAGAGGTACTGTAGGGGCGTGAATGCGATTGTGTAAAGGACCCACATATGTCCAGGAATCCGTCGCTGATGGATATATTCAGATTCATTGTCGATTCGGCCGATAGAGAGGCATTGCCAGTTGCGCGCGAAGAGCTGCAGCTTCTTCTGGAGAAACCCGCCTTGGAAGGCATCCCACTTCTGGTGCTTGGCAACAAGTCCGACCTTCCGGACAAGCTTTCCGTGGACGAGCTGATCGAAGCTCTGAACCTTAAGGCCGTATCGCACCGCGAAGTGAGTTGCTACGGCATAAGCGCAAAGGAAGAGACGAACCTCGATGCCGTTCTCCAATGGCTGATCGCTCGATCCAGCAAATAGGACCGTTTGAGCAGTAGCGAAGGTAAGCGTCTTCCAGCTCGCTCTCATCGACTAGCTGTTGACTAGATAGGTGTCCAGATTGGTGGTTGTGGATGGATTAACGACTCAGACGATGCCTACGCTCTTATGGATACGGCAGTCAGCTTTATATGGCATAGTTAATGATCTTACGACGTGATGGAAAGAAGATTGCCGGCTAGCGATGGCCATTTAAATTCCCCAGCTCGTAGCACGTTCCCTCTGTTTCGTCTTGCTTTTCTCTTTCTCGATTTTCCAAGCGGGCATTGATAACGTCTTATCCTGATCCACGTTCTTGGCGATGCAACGACATTTGGAGGTTTCCCTTGGTATGGAATCAACATTGTATCATTTTGTTTCTCTGGAGCGGGCGACTAGCACGCGGGGTAAAATCTATGGCGCCTGCGGACTTTTGGGTGAAGGTGTTGATATTTATCGAGAGGTCTTTCAATTCTAAAGCTCGAAATGACTGTCGCAAGCTCCCGAGCTCAACGAAAATGCGAGTTTGAAGCATGGCGAAGATTGACTGCAGCGGACGATAATGCGAAGCCACGGTTTGCGGGTGTAGGTGATCCAAATCCAAGGCTGTAATTGCCGATTCTTAGTGAAAGCTCGCTCTCGATCAATACTCGAATACAAGGCTCATTAGCAATTTCATCTTGATACCGCAGATTTCAGTTGGGGATTGCTCCCACGACATGGCAGGCTCGAGTCTTTTTTGTCGCAGGAGGCGAAAGGGTCAAAAAAGTTTTTTGTTGGAGCTTCGCTGACCGGGCAAGCAGAGCTCTATTATTTCGTCGACCACGTTGCCAACGCATCACGCATAAAGCTAAAGCTGACAAGGGCATTTTGGACTGCCGATTGGTTGACCACCGAATGCCTGTCACCTTTCCCATGACGTTTCGCCTCACCCATGGGCATGCCGAGAAGCATGCAGAAGAGGTGCATTCTAGAAGCAAGCCATGGAATTCTACGCGAGTTTGATTCTCGCAGTGTTGTGGCTTGGTATTGTTCTGTTGGCTGTGCAAGGCAGTTTGCTGTCGGCGAAATAGCTCGTGATGTGGTCGCTGTGATTCCGCAACCCCTGCCAGGCTCTTCGGCCAGAGCAGAAAACTTGTCTCGAGACATGCAATATCTTTCTGTCATTCGTGCATCGTGATATCACAGAGGACCGAGATCTTCCCATTCAAGACTGTGGTTTCGGGCCGATGATACGTAAACCTTACCTTTGCAATGCTTTCTTTTTTGGAATCGTACCGTAGGACACATATGAAACTAATCTGAGCCTTTGCTGGAGGGCCTTCCAGCCTCTTATTGATGACAGATCTACTTGAAGTTCGTTTCGGAACCAGTCCTCAAGATTCCCGAACCACAGCCTCACTTACGGAGGGCAGCCCCTCCCATCCAAGCCATGCAATCTGTTTCGAGGATCTGTTGGATCATCCACATAGTGAGGACAGATTTTCTTGTATATTTCTAGAGCAGTAAGAGAAAAATGTCCCTCTCGATGCGCGGCTGAGAAAGTCAGCAAGGCATATATCCAAGTCTTACGGCCGCAATGACAACTGCTCGCCGGCGCATCGGGCATGTATGAAAAAGTCAGGTCGCTTGTAGCATGGTTGCAGCAAGGACTCCGATTCCGTGTTAGATATATCAAATCTCGCAACGAAAGTCTCCATGCTACCATGTGGCCATCCTATTCGGCACACGCCAAGCCCGTAAACTTGCCAAGTTTTGTGGCGCAGTAAGTAAGAACCACACTCATATTCGTCATCGTTCGTCCTCGAGACTTTATTCCCTACCTTCTATCTCTCACCTTTAAAGCTTCAACCCTCACCTCTAATTGTGCGCACGTCACCTTAGCTCATCCTACGCAACATGCCAGTCCTCGATCGAAGATATAGAAAGTAAGCTCCATTTTTCTTTCTTTCTCGTTCTTTACAAGTTCCCTGTCACCCCACTTCCTCCCAATCGGTACTTTTGTGTCCCTTGAACCATCGAGCCAAAAGCTAACATCTCTCGAAAAATGAGTTGCTACATCGGAAGTGATGGCAATGAATACTGCACCAACTCCGCCTGGAACGACTGGGTTCGCTGGATTGTCCTCGCCGTCGTAGTAATCGGCTTCTTCCTCCTCTTCGTACTATGCTCGTACGTCTCCCCTTCTCCATACCTCCCCTCCGCTCCCTTCGCCACAACAAATACTAACCCACCACACCAACAGATGCTTTACGGCCCGCCGCCGCCGCCGCGCCGGTCAAACCCCTATGTACGGCACCGGTTGGGCCGCCGGTCGCGCCCCCGCTCCCTACTACAACTCAAACTCGCAACCCTACTACAACAGCCAAGCCGCACCTCCCTACACCCCTGCTCCGAACAACACGTACTTTGAGGGACAGAACCAGGGATACTATGGCCAGCAGAATGGTGTTGAGCTGCAGAGCCCTATGCCTGCTCATTATGGTGCACGCGGTGGCGATAATGTGTATTCGCCGCCTTCTGGACCTCCACCGGGAAAGGAGGATGGGATTATTCGATGAGTGGAGGTGGCAGATGAGTGGCAGGAGGGGGGATTATACATTATAGTGAAAGGAGTTTTTTATGCGGATATCGGGCTTTCGGACTCGGGGTTCTCATCAGTCGGATCGGTGGGTTTCGGGGGTTATTAGCTTTGGGATGTTTCTTTAAGCAAGCATGGGCCGGAATGGTATGGCATGGAATGGTTATTAGGCGTTTAAATAGGCGTCGGAGACGATGGGTTCATCGCTTCTTATGTCGAAACAACTGGGAATGAACTATGGCAGATGAAAGACTTCTTTTCATGACTATCATTACTCCTTCTTCTGTACCTACTTTCCTTAAAACCAGGAATGAATTTTAATCGAGGTTGCCTTATTTAGGAATTTCGCTGAGGACATCCACAGCTCCTTTGCGCAATCCTGTTGAGACGCGCCTCACATTTGATTGCGTCTCTACAAATAACGATATCCGCGAATGATTTACTCAAACCAACATCTAAATACCTCCTTCATACTCCCTTCTGAAGCCATCCACCCCGCCTTTTCTCAATCTCATTAGACACGCTTCATATTCGCATGCGCTTCCTTGAGCAATAAAACTGGCGCTGGGTTCCACTAGGAAAGGCGAGCCACTTCACAACGGCGAGATGAGCCAGCTCCGAAAAGGAAAAAAAAAAAAGAACCCCAAATCTCGATTTTAACCTACAAAACCCCCCCAAAAGCCATCCACAGCCTCCTTCCACAATCCCATACATCCTCCCCCCGAGTCCGCAAGCGTTTCTTCGAGCATCGAAACCGGTGCTGGTGCTGGTGCTGGTGCTGGTGCTGGATTTACTTGAGAAAGGCGAGTTGCTTTATGACAGTTGGGCAAGATCAGCTGACTGGGAAAGAGAAGCAATTGGTTCGTGCTGCACGTGCACAGCCTCATGGTATGGATACGTCGGGGACGCGTATGTCTGGTAATCACGTGGGAGTCGTTAAATCCCTCATCTCGTTAGCGTTTGATGATGGCGCGGAAGTCGCGGAGGAGAGGGTGAAGGGTTACTAGGGTCTCTTTCTGTTCGTAGCTTGAACGATTGTTGACGGTCTGGATACGTTGGGAAAGTTGCAAGAGTTTCTGAGGTCGGTTTGGAATCAACGCAGACGTAATCGAGCATGAGAGAATTCTGGAAGGCAAGCGTTAGGATTTCTAGGACAGCAAACCTCTTTTTCGAGTCAGCATGCATGGAGCCAGATAGCATATTGGCAGTGGATGGACTCTTCATGACGGATCCTGAAAATATATGAATATCTGGGATTGCAAATAGTACCCAAGGGGTGTTTTTACTGAACATCGGCCATATCGACATCCCCGTCATTGTGCTTTCGGAGGTTTCAATCGTCATCCTTATTACCCACATCGCCTCCCTTTCCTGGATCATAAGAATCCTTTCTAACCATATCGTCTTCCTTTCGGCGATCCTCATAAAACTCCTCACCATCCCCGTCGCTACCCTTCATGTCACCCCATCATCGTCTTTGTCATCTTCACCCTTGTCCTTCTCGTACTCTTCGACTCGCAATTCTCAAAACAGGCCACTCTTAGCCTTCCCCTGCACTTTTCTCTGAAAGGCCTCGATGCACTCCTCGTCTCCGCAGCAGAAAATCATATTAAAGTTGTTCAATACGTCGACATTTCATCTCCGGGGTTGCGGTTGGTGCCGAACCTGGCGCGGAAAGGAGGCTTGAAAAGGTTTCTGGTGTCATATCCAAACTCTTTACCCTTCAATTCACCCGCTGAATCCCACCTTCTGGCTCGTGGCGTGAAAATTCTAGTTTGCATATTTCTAGACTAGTCTTTCCATTGCTGCTGGCTTCTCATAACCTCCATTGTGAATCTGTCTTTAAAACGGAACACACGTGCTTTCTGGAACTCTTCTTCTGACCTATCCCTATTTTTAACAGTCAGGGAAGTTGTCTGGAGCCATTCACTTCCTTTCAAATCATCAGGATCCAAGGGCTCTCTCATAACGATTTCAGATTTTCCAGAGCAGCAATTGCTATTCAGAAAACGTGCTCCTGAGGGACTGGCTCCAGGGGTTGAAGAGTGCCGTTTTTTAAGTGTGCGTTTGAGTGATCAGTAGGGGTTGGAGGGCCCGTCGTTTCACGATGTATTTTCTTGCTAACCGGCAGTTAAACTGACCACAGGCAACCAGTATATATGCATATATGAAGCGCGCAATTAGTGGGTAAGATGATTCCGATGCTGCTCTTGGTTCCGCTGGCTATGTTGGTGTTAAATATTCCTTGTGCTCATCTGTCATCGTGAAAATGAACATATTTCGATTGACGGATCACAAAGAGAGATGGAATCGCGTCGAACAATAAAGGGAATAATCTGCGGTGATTGCGGGATGTGCAGTAGGGAAAAAGAACTGAATGAGGCAATCATCGGGATGGAAAGTCGTAGGTCGTTCCAGCTGCAAAGAGAACCATAATGGAAGGAGCTGCTGGAATTTGGATATAATTATACATAAGTGATCCTAACATATGTTTCTAGCTTTCACGGCATGTCGATATCGTGGCTTTGAATCCCTTCAATGCTGGAGCGTCTGTTTGGCAATGTTGAGAATAAGGTTCGGCCGGTGGTGATAATCTGGCTTTGGGTACTCCTTTGGCGGCCTCTCGGCAGAAATACATGCCGCTGATTTTATCTTTGCGTAACCGAAGTTGATGAGCGTCGTATGCTTAGGCCGATAACTCAGGCCCTTTTCGCATCCCATCGAAGGTGTGTCAAGCAGGGCTATGTGCGTGGTAATTTTCAGGATTATTACTCCGTTCGGGAAGTTTTTGCTTGAAGTAACCGTTCTTTGAAGCATAGTGGACAGGCAGGACCAACACGTGTTTTTGCTGGGATGTGAGAAGGGGCTGTATGATCCAATTAAGAGGTCGCATGTTTGCGGATCGAAAATCATTTTCAATCTCAACAAAAAGTCTTGTCACCAGAAGCGTCGTGCAAATGCAGCCAACTGTGGAATCATCCGTCCATAGCATCGTAGCCTATATCCGTTTCTATTTCGTCTTTAGGCTCTCGCGGCTCCTGAGCTTCGTGGTATTGTATAGCGTCATCAATGTAACTTATCACAGCTCCCACGCTGTCCTCATTTTGGGCGTCAAGCTGAAGGAACGACACCATGCTGAAATCGTCGATGAGTTGGGCAACGGCTCGATTCAGGCGTTTGAACGACGACCCACCCATGATATTATGAGTCGCCATGGGGTCGCTGTCTCCATCCGTTTGCTCATATTCCATGGCCCGTGATGGATTATCATCCAACAGCCCAATGTCTGGGTCGATGAAGCGCTTCAAGTCTTTCCGCGCCACCTGTCCCTTTACCAAATCCATCTTGCTGAGTATGTTGACGTGAGGCATTTCCAGCATCAGCATGGCGCTCATAGCGGACAGTGTTCCAGCAAAGAATTTAGGGCGGTCAATGATGAAGGTGGACTCGAGAAGATAGGCCGCGCACATGTTGATGTTGAGCGAGCCGCGCATAAGGTGCTTCACGAGAGTTGGCAATATGGGTACGTGCGTATAGAGCTCGATCTGTCCAGGCATGTCAAATATTATCAGATATTCCTCCGTCACCGTGTCAAGAGGCTCTGTCAGAAAATCGAGGTTTTCGAGAAGGAATTCGAAGCAGTAGATGAGGCCGCCGTTCGGGCCGAGCCCCATCTCTTCCATGACATCCTCGAGGGATATAAGGTCCTTGATATCGACGTCCGGTTCAAAGGGAAAGTTTTCGGCGGCGGGGTCGAGGTTCACGTAGTAACATGGTCGTTTGTTGTTCTGGAGATGCTGTATCATTGCAGTACAGAAGGTGGATTTACCAGCTCCAGCTGGCCCCTTCAGAATGTGTTAGCTTGAACGATAAGAATTTCCGAGATTCGAATTACCATGACCAGCACACCGAACTTGCTCATAGTTTAAGCAGTACTGCGGGCTTCGGGACGGCGGACGATGATGTTGGAAAATGGAGACTCCACAGCCAGCACCGCGGACTTTCTAACGTTCTGCCACATGAAGTTGCTCACTAGTCGTTCCACTTTATCTGCAGTTGTGGTGTTGGCAAATCAGCGACGGAACACTGCAAAGGCGGTGTGGGTTTGCAGCGTTGACGTGCTTTGGGCCGCTGTCGGTGCACTCTTTTTCACTTCGGCAATTCCTATAGAAACTGGTGTCCCCTTGTTCACTCCGCTCGGAGCTACTTAAAAACTCATTTTCTCCCCCTTCCTGCGAACTCCTCCGATATTCAATCACCTCCTCCATTGTATTCATACCCTCCGCGCTCCATCCCGTCACAACCTCACTCCCAACACCTAACTTCACCCTTCCATCCTTTTCACCACAATACTGCCAACATGGTCAGTGCAAATAGAACGAACGGCGTAACGGATACAAAGGTACCCCTCTTTTCGTCTGTCCTCTACCTTGCGCTGCTCACATATCATAGGGAACCTTCCTGTTCACCTCCGAGTCCGTAGGAGAGGGACACCCCGATAAGATTTGGTATGTTCATTGTTCGCCTAGGAGGACGCGGGGCTAATCGTATTGTTTTCTCGTAGCGATCAAGTGTCCGACGCAATTCTCGATGCCTGCCTCAAGGAAGATCCTTTCTCCAAGGTTGCTTGCGAGACTGCCGCTAAGACTGGCATGATTATGGTTTTTGGCGAAATCACGACGAAAGCCCACTTAGATTACCAGAAGATCATCCGAAACGCAATCAAGGATATCGGTTATGACCATTCCGACAAGGGCTTTGATTACAAGACCTGCAACGTCCTCGTAGCCATTGAGCAGCAATCGCCCGATATCGCTCAGGGTCTGCATTACGATGAGGAACTTGAGAAGCTTGGTGCTGGTGATCAAGGCATCATGTTTGGCTATGCCACTGACGAAACTCCCGAGTTGTTGCCATTGACTCTTCAGCTCGCTCACAAACTCAATCTCGCCATGAAGGAGGCCCGAAATGACGGAAGCCTCCCATGGCTACGACCAGATACCAAGACCCAGGTGACTGTTGAGTACAAGCACGATGGTGGCGCTGTCGTTCCTCTCCGGGTCGACACCGTCGTTGTGAGCGCTCAGCACAGCGAGGACATCTCGACCGAGTTCCTTCGAAAGGAGATCAAGGAGAAGATCGTTAAAAAGGTCATCCCCGCCAAGTATCTTGACGATAGGACCGTTTACCACGTAAGTAATAGCGACACTTTGGAGATCACCCGACTTGCTAACGCCATGTCAGATTCAACCCTCCGGCCTCTTCATCATCGGCGGTCCCCAAGGTGATGCTGGTCTAACTGGCCGGAAGATCATCGTAGATACCTACGGTGGTTGGGGCGCACACGGTGGTGGTGCCTTCTCCGGAAAGGATTACTCCAAGGTCGATCGCTCAGCTGCATACCTTGCCCGCTGGATCGCCAAGTCGCTCGTCAACGCCAAGTTGGCTCGCCGTGCGCTCGTCCAGCTATCCTACGCCATTGGTGTCGCCGAACCACTGTCAATCTTCGTCGAATCATACGGTACATCCGACAAGTCCTCGGATGAACTCGTTGACATTATCAAGAAGAACTTTGACCTGAGACCTGGTGTCATCGTCAAGGAACTCAACCTTACCAACCCCATCTACTTCCAGACGGCCAAGAATGGCCACTTCTCGAACCAAAACTTCGAGTGGGAAAAACCTAAGACGCTCATCTTGTAAGCGTGCTTTAGAGTTTGTGGATTTGAATCAACTTCAACCACATTAATGACGTGATGAAATGCATGGCCGGAAATTCGTCTTTCAACAAGTTTGGCGTCGGGGGATATACCACGAAAAGTTTTGCATCGGATATGCCTGGGTGCAAGGCTTTCAACTTATTATTCAACATAGAGATAATTTATGAGACCGCAGGGGGTCTTCGGGGTAACCGCCACACGTTTGAAAAGGCAATTCTCTTATATGAGCGACGGCGTTTAGGGAAAGTTCAACCTATGGTTTGAGCAGAGAGGCAATTTTGTCTTCGGATTCACCTTAATTAGGCGATAAACCCCGTTCCTGGTGTGTGTATAGAAAACCAAGCTTCTTGAGAGGTTTGAAATAATTCAACTATTGTTCACAGTTGTAACGAGAATCCTCTGGCTATGATTGATATGTTGAGGGGCCCTCATTTGATAATCAGCTTGAAAGACCGGCTGGGATTAATCCGTGGCCGTGACATCTTGAACAGTTTTGAGTATTTTGGGAGAAGCTTGGATGAACAGAAAAACACAATGAACGAACAAGCAACGTGAATCATCCACTCACAATCGGGATAGAGTTCAGATTTCATAATTTATGTGAAGCAACACGTGACAAGAACTCGGAGGGCCGGCCAAGATTAATCCGTGGGTGTTGAATCTCCATGAGCTTCGGTGTCCTACCGTGCCATCCTCAACAGCTCGCGCCCTCTCTCCACCAACTCCGCCTTAATCTAAAATTACGACACCATCACGCCTTCCTTCGACCTTTTAGTCGTATCTACCTAACACGTCGCCAGAGCCCATCATGGCTGAGAGCATGGAAGGTGTTGTCAGCACAGATACCGAACAGCCTGCCATTGAGAATGTCGAGCAGAAGACAGTCGCTGGTAAGCTTCGATCCCGTCTACTCTCAGTATAATCGCCGAGTGGAAATGCATCACCTGTCCCTGTGGCTGTACCAACACAGGTTCCAAGTGTCAGGGCTTCACAGAGGCCCTTGTTCTAGGATCAACCAAGTACATCCATCCTGAAGCCCCTCGCTGACGATCTCTATATTGAGAAAGATATTCGGAGCAACTTCTCTTTATTGGAACGAGCCGTAGCTCAGTTCGATACTCGCTTTACACTCCGTGCGCTGCGCTCGATATCATCTCTTAGGAAGCGACTCACAGACCGTGTACTATGCTCTGTTATCGTCCTCACGTACGCCCCGAGCAATCCGACGGCGAGATTCCTTATCGAAGCGACTGGCTTGGACGGGCAGGCAATAACGGGCATCGTTGCTCAGTTAAAAGCGGAGGTTGACAAGTCGAAAGGACTTCTAAAGGAAGTCATTCCCGAGATTGATGTTTACATAGGGATTCTGATCCAGGTGCGAACCTTTCACTGAACGTAGATGCCTTTGTGCTTTACTTTTCCTACTATACACAGGATCCTAATCTCACTCTCAGGTATATCTATATGATTCCAAAGAGTTTGACGATGGTGCCGAATTCTCCGCAACGTTGGTGGACAAAATTCGGGAGTCGAACCGCCGAACACTGGATTCCCTGGCTGCGAGAGCCTACTTCTACTTTTCTTTGTTCCATGAAGAGCTAGACCCCAAGCCTCCATCCCGACAGTCTCCCGTAATAGATATCCGTGGGAAGCTGCTCGCTGCCCTGCGAAGCTCTGTACTTCGCAAGGACCAAGACACGCAAGCTGCAGTGACGACATTGCTCCTCCGAAACTATATTTCTACTGCCGACATAACGCAAGCCGACTTGCTGGTAGCACAGACGCAATTCCCAACCACCGCTCCCAACAATCAGGTTGCCAGGTATCTTTTTTACCTTGGTCGCATACGGGCTATTCAACTCTCATATACAGAAGCACACGAGCATTTGACTAGCGCTACCCGCAAGTCGCCAACCAATCCTGTTGCGGCTGGGTTCTATCAAGCATCGACCAAGCTCTTGGTTGTGGTCGAGTTGCTTATGGGTGACATCCCAGACCGTGCAATCTTCAGCCAGCCACGTCTCGAGCGTGCCTTGGAACCTTACTTTCGCCTCGTGCAAGCCGTCCGTGTCGGTGACCTCCAGGGATTCTTGAAGATTGTGCAGACATACTCCCCCATATTCCACCGCGATGGCACGTACACCTTGATTCTCCGTCTCCGCCAAAACGTCATCAAAACTGGTATACGCATGCTCTCTTTATCGTATTCGCGCATCTCTCTCCGTGATATCTGCATCCGTCTCGGACTTGAAAGCGAGGAATCAGCTGAATACATTGTCGCCAAAGCAATCCGTGATGGAGTTATCGAGGCTACTATCGACCACGAGAAGGGGTATATGCAGACGAAGCAAGCCGGCGATGTGTATGCCACTCGTGAACCCGGCGAGGCCTTCCACGAACGTATCCGTGCATGTCTGTCATTGCATGATGAGTGCGTGAAAGCGATGCGATACCCGATGAACCAGCACCGCTTGGAATTGAAGAACGCGCAAGAGGCGAGGGAGCGTGAGAGGGAGCTTGCCAAGGAGATCCAGGATGGTGATATTGATGAAGATGATGCGGCTGGCGACTTCGAAGGACTATAGTCCTCAAGGGAGATCGAGCCGGAAGGCGGATGAAGTTTTGTATAGTATTAAAGCTACGGTTTTTCCAGCGGGCATCCATAGACGAAGTTGCGCTCTATTGGTAACGCGGCAGTTAGATAGGGGCTAATGCGTACATGATGCACTCATGCGCTATTTGAGGCGCGAAAATCGCCTTATTCTCTATAATTATTTCGCGATTTGTTAATGTTCTAGGATGGGTGCAGAGATCTTGTTTCTCTACTCTCCGTAGTCAACACCTGCATAATGCTCCCATTCGACTGTGCTACTCCAATAGACCATATACGCATTCACTACTAGTATACATTATGCAATGCAGCATCGCAAGAGTTGGGTGAGGAGAGCTGGTTGGCTCTAGCTCTTTTGTTTAGGTTCTCCGCAGACCCCCGACATCCACTCATCATCACGACCTTGTAATTTCTTTGCCAAACTCCCCAATGGCAGTAGCAATGGCCCCCGAAACGCCTTTACAACACGTCGTCATGACCAATGGAGTTACATCAGATCACACGCCAAAAAGGCCGGCCATGGATCCCAACGTTCTTAACGTGGTGCTGGGCACGATGCTCATCAAGCCATGGTACCCGTCTTTCTACCCGGAGGAGCTCGTGGGCAGGACGGTAGATCGGCTTTATGTGTGTCAGTGGTGCTTCAAGTATTCTAAGGAGCTGATGCCTTTTCTTGGACATGTCGTGAGCTAGCAATTCCTTTCTCGTTACAGTTGGTTGTTGTGCTAATGCTTTCGAGGAAGAGAGCTTGCCCGTTGAGAGATACCGCGCCGCCTGGAGCGGTTATCTACACGAAAGATGGGTACTCGCTCTATGAAATTGATGGTGAGGAGCACAAGGTATACATATTTCCTTGCCTCAATTTTTTAGAGCGACATGATGTTCACACATCCCGACAGCTCTACTGCCAAAACCTCTCTCTCTTCGCCAAACTCTTCCTCGACACCAAATCCGTCTTCTATGACGTAACCACCTTCCTATACTACCTCCTCGTCGCACACAACCCATCCCCTGCCATCATCATGGCACTGCCAGGCCAGGAGAACACGCCGAGGCGGCAGGTAGTCGGGTTCTTTAGTAAAGAGAAGATGAGCTGGGATAATAACAATTTAGCTTGTATTCTCATCTTCCCTCCGTGGCAGCGGCAGGGTTTAGGGAAGGTTCTTATGGGCGCGAGTTATGAGCTTAGTAAGAGGGAGGGCAGGTTGGGGGGGCCGGAGAAACGTTGGTTCCCTTCATCTTGCGATAAATACTTCCGTCTCTGCGCTGCTTCATATACCACTTTATGCTAACACCTTATCCAATAGCCCTATCAGAACTAGGAAAACGCGGCTACCAGTCCTACTGGTCCCAAGCCATCGCCCGCGCCATCCTCTCCGCGCCGTCGAAAAAAATCCTCACTATCGAAGACATCCGCGACGAGACGTATATCGTGCAGGAGGATATCATTGCTACGCTTCAAGCTATGCAGGTGCTTGAGAATCGGAAGAGGGGAGGGGCGGAGGCAGTTATGAATAAGGCGAAGGTTAGGGAGTGGATGGAGGCGAATCGTGTTGGTTTGACGCCGCCGGTGGATGTGGATGGGTTTGTGGAGGCTGAAAAACAGGAGGAGGAGGACGAGGAGGAAGGGGGGGAGGAAGAGGAATGATTGGATTTATAAGGATTAGGTGGATATGCTAGGAAACATTACGGTTCGTGGAGCGTATGTACTGGCGTTTAGGTTTTGGATTGATACCCCTGGATATATGGATGGATCAAAATTTGGTACGAGGTTCTTTTATTTGTATTGACTAATAAAGAGCGGACGATTGTTAATTTCATGATATTTGGTCTTCCTTTGTGCGAGAGAGTCCGCACAAAGTACTATAGAACTCTCGACTGAGGACCTCAGGTCCAGAACCTGACTCTGGATTGAATGATCAAAGGCCTGGATGAAATAGATCAATCATTGTAGAGGCTTCTAACATAAATCACGTCCCTAAACTAAAGGCTCGAAATCCACGGGCTACTTTCGGTTACAGAATCGAAGACCTGGCCAAATTAAAGCAATTATCGAGAAGAACTCCAACATGAATCAAGACCCTTAAACCAACAGCTGAAACTCAGGGTCTGTATTCGGGTCCGAAAGTAAGAAGTCTACCACCGCTACAATCTTACCTTAATCGCTCCAAAGCTTAAAAAAAAATAAAAAATAAAAAATAAAAAAAATACCTAATTAACTACCATAGCATTTGGATAGTGAGGATTACAGCTATTGCTATCTTGGTCGAGGATTGTTAGTTACTGGTTGAGCGAGAAGAGAAGAATATCGAGGCATTCCGTGGCTTCTTTCTGATAATCCCTTTTCACCAATTTCTAATTTTTCTTTTGTTTTGGTGGAGCTGAATATGGTGTTTAGACTTTGATCGGCGTTTCAGCTCTAAGTACGGGTTTTGAAGAACTTTTAGTATCAATTGGTAGCGTTTATTTATTCTATGCTTGATTCGTGTTGGCTAGCTTTATATGCTGGACTACTAGCTTAGATTGACCCGTATCATCCTCGTAGGATTAGGTATAGATCGTTACCACCACTACTGTGCCTGAACTATCTGAACTTTTTGTTCGCCAGATACAGTGTAACTGATCAACAAATCTCAGATCGCAAACAACGTCCAAGGCTGCAGTAAGTTACGTATCCTCTCTCAACAATCGTCTACCAAAGGCTTCTATGCATCAAAGAGAGCCTTTAATCATCTCATCATGCATAACTCCTCGTGTTCTAAAACCGGGAGATGTCTCTTCCAAAAGCCCAATTCAAGATCCTATTAACAAAACCTGTCAGCAATCACTAAACATCCTGGGGTTCCAGAAACAGAAAGGAAAAAACCAACTCACCAATACATTGGAATCAAAATCTTATTCCTCCAACTCACGCTCTTAGTAAGATACGCCCCCCGCCAAAGCACCCACGCCGCGCGCCCAGAAACATTCCCCCCACCTCCGCTCTGCATAATAGCGTTCCAACTACCTATATAAGCCATAACGCCCAAGTTCTTCCACGTGAAGCCAGCCTTGTCGATATCGCCGCGGTTGAGGTGCTTAGCAAGCCATTCGGCCTTTTGGCTAGCTACCTGGGCAGTAGCTGGGTAAGACGAGCCTTCTAGCAAGGCGCAGTCGCCGAGCGCGAAGACGTCTTCCATGATTGCGCGCGGCTTGTTGGGCGTGTCACCTTCGGGCTCGAGTATCACGCGGAGACGGTCGTCAGTGATGATAGATTCGGTTTTTGGATCTTTTTTCACCACCCACTGGACGGTGGGGGAGGTTTGGGAGGGTGGGGAGAGGAATTTGACGCCGGATTGGGGGAGGGCTTGGGGTTTGCCTAGGGCTTTCTCAACGAAGGGGTTCATCATGAGTCCGGTGCCTAGTTGGGGTGTGTTAGTATGTATATGTGAATAGTTGAAATTGACGTAGTAGCCAGTTACTCACTCCATACGACCATTCCTACGCCCACTTCTCCCTCCTCTTTAACCTTCAATGTCCAGCATGCATGATTGCCTTTCACATCCTCTTTGCCCTGGTTGTCACCCGGCAGCCCTCTGCGCAGCTCTTGAACATGGTGTGAAGTCTTGATGCTAATGCCTTCGCGTGCGAACGTCTTCATGGCATATTCAGCCAGCTTCTCATCGAACATTGGCAATACCTTGGGCGCGACATCATACACAGTGATGTGGTAATCCTTCATCAACTCCGGATATATTCTCGACAAGTCCTCCTTGATGATGTCGTACAGCTCAGCCGAGAACTCAATCCCAGTAGGTCCACCGCCGACAATGGCGAAATTGAGCAAGTGCTTCCTCATTTCCTCTGACGTCGTCGGCAGCGCAGCCGCCTCAAAGCAGGCGAGGATGCGATTCCGGATCTTGCGCGCATCTCCTACGTCTTTGAGGAACAGCGCGTGCTCCCTGACTCCCGGCGTCCCGAACGTCTGGCTGTAGCATCCAACTGTGATGATGAGCTTATCGTAAGCCAAGTCGAATAACTGTCCCTTCTTCGACTCCTCGGCCTTGTTCTCGTGTCTCTGCTTCGTCGACTCCTCAGCTTTCTTCTCATGTCTCTGCTTCATCGACTCGCCCTCATGCCGATCAGCCGCCAGCGAAAGTCCCTGATTCGGATCATCCACACCCTCCTCAATCGTAACAGTCTTCTTCATGAAATCAACCGCATCCGCCCAGCCCTGGAAGAAATTGACATTGGAACGTCTACTCCTAATCGGCTCGAGCGCCGTCCGAAACTCCAGCGTGCCGACAGACGTCGAGGCCAGGAGAGGCGTAAAGGCAAAGTACGACCGCGGCGATACGACAACAGCTTGGTACTTTCTCGGGTTCAACTGGCGCGCAACCGTATACCCAGCCCATCCAGACCCGAGTATAACGACGCGTTCCCTGTCTCCAAGCGATCTCAGTATCATACTTGCTCGCTCGGGAAGAGAGGGGGCGCAGAAGGTATGCTCTTACCATCTCTGCCAGTGTCCAATTGCTTGACTGTTATACTTCTCCGCTGGCCTATGCCTACGGCGAATATCCCATGTGAAAGTCGGGTTGAGGGTAGCGTGCGGCTGCATGAGCGTTTGGTCAAGGCGTTGAGAAAGTTCGTTAGGGTGCGGTGTGATAGAGTACTTGGCGTTGAGCCCGACATTCTACTCCTCCGTTTTCCCTAGACTGTGTCGAAAGCATTGTGTTGTAAAAACCCCTTCGGTATACGAAAGACGCGGAGGTTGTCGGGATTGTTGGTGACATAACATGACGTAAGGTCTGAGCTCTGCAGAAGAAAAAGTAAACAACAAAGTAATCATCGATTACTCTGGTATGGCAACCCGTGAATTGACGGGCAGAAGGGAGGAAGGGAAAGAATGGACAAGCAGAATGTTACTATCCAATGTCCCACTGATCACATGAGGGGGCATGGACTTCAAAACCATGCGGCTGACCGACGCCACTCCGAACGAAGTATTAATACAGAGGCAGTTTGGCTTCGCGATGCCAATCAAGAGCACCCAGAGCAACCCCGCGAAGTAGTAGAACGTGAAAAGGTTCAATTTCTGGGTTGAAAATGTAAGTATTTGGATTCCGGAAAATTATCTAGCTAGTTCAATGTCTTCATGTGATCGTCCGCATCCTTCCGTCCCTTCGTCCATGCAGATATCGTTACTGCGTTGGAAGGTCATCGGAATGTGTACGTATGACTCTAGATCTGAGTTCACATCCGTTGCGCCTGATATCCTCACATGCTAAACGCCGGAGACACCGAGATCATAGGAGAGTATCGCCTAGGGCGCACCGAACAATGGAGCATCCTGCTCGAACAGTATCGCTGGCGCCTTGGATATCGAGGCTGGGGTTAACTTCGACCAAGTCTAGCGCTATCAGCGAGCCCGTTTCTGCGACACACTCGGCAATGAAGTCGCCTTCTCGCAGAGTCAATCCTCCTCGGACTGGCGTGCCTGTACTCGGAGCCCACATGGGATCCAGGGCATCCACATCGAAGGAGAGGTGGATTGGAGTGTCACTGCCTATCCAACCCAACACCATGTCCATGACTTTGCCAATGCCATGCCTTTCATCCTAGACGTCAGCCATTGGCTTGGTCCGAAGAAAGTTAGAGAGTGACTCACCTGTCGATATCGTGCATTGAAAAGGCTTTAATGCCATGATCCCGCAAAATCTTCTTCTCGCCTTTGTCAATGTCCCGCAGACCAATATACACCAATTTCTTCGTGGTGATCATTTGGTCTTTTTGTATCCAGCCAAACATATCCTCGTGGGTCTCGGTGGCCAGTCCAGTCAAGAAGGCCACCGGCATACCATGAATATTTCCACTCTCAGACGTCTCTGGAGTATTGATATCGGCATGAGCATCAACCCAAATGACGGCCAGATCCTTCCCTGTTCTCTCCCGTATGGCCTTTGCTGTGCCAGAGATTGTTCCAATTGCAATTGAGTGGTCTCCACCCAACGTTAACACAAACTTCCCGCTCTTCGCATGTTCGTAGACTTGTTTGCTGACTTGCCAAGTGACGGCACTGACAGACCTAGGTCGCTTCATGTTTCGGTAATCGGGATCCTCTTTCGGCATGATGTCGGTATAGGCATGGACTTGGCCATCGAAGGTGACGTTAAACTCGAGGTCCTCTTCCAGCTGTTGAATGAGCCCAGACTCTATGAGAGCCATGGGAGCTGCATCCACACCAGCTTTCGTCTTATCTGCCTGTCAGCGAGGTCATACCCGAGATGATATTGTGGGGGATTACTGACCTGGCCACCGGAGAACCCAACTGCGACGACGCCCAAGTCATGGCGGCTGGGGAGAAATTTTGGTGTTATTGTCGGAGCTGAAGTCATGACTACCGGCTTCGAAGACTTCGTGATGGCGGAGTCAGTGCTGAATACCAGGCTAGAGCAATGGATAAGAGGAGTGAAGGGAAGTCTACGATACCTTTTTACCCTAACAATTGAACTGTTTGCTTCCTGTTTCTGTGAGACTACACAACAACTTCCAGTTCGGGTAGTCCGTGATTGGAGAAGAAGTCGAGTTCAGAGTCGGAGAAGGGAAGGAAGGAATATTTGTAGTGCATTACCGCTGGCCAGCTGATTCCAGTCTATCCATCTTTACGTAAAGACGTACAAGCAAAATCTTCTCTACACGCTTATACATGCTTTTAGGGGTTGAGATTCATGCTCCAGAATCGCTAATGGAAGGTCGTGCCTCCCCTACTTTTATCTGGCGATCGATGTCCACCGCCAGTGTTAGAGCTTGGCCGAATCCCCCCCCCCACGATCGCTTTCGATCGGCTATCCCACGTCTCCCACCCACAGAGCGCCTCTACTGCAAACAAGCTCAACCATCTTCCAAAACATGCTCGCTCCAGCAATCCGCTTCATCGCTGCGAAAGCGCCTAAGCAACAGGGCGGATCCATTCAGCTTCTCTGCCATGTCAAACCAGGTGTCGGCGCGCAAAGGGAAGGCATTGCCTCAGTGTCCGCGCAAAGCATTGAAGTCTGTGTGGCTGCTCAAGCAAAGGATGGTGAAGCCAATAGGGCAGTGCGAGAATTAATTGCAGAGGTTCGGGTACCCTTCAACAAACAGAGCCGCAAATGCAATTCGTATGTGTGTGGTTTGATACTTGAAGCCTAACAGCCGACAGGTTTTGAAAGTACCAAAATCGGACGTTGAGATTACAAAAGGGATGAAGTCAAGAAGCAAGACCGTCACGGTGTACAATGTCAATCTGAACAACAGTCCAGATGATGAGGTCGAAAGAGTTCGAGCCGTTTTAGAGAGTTCGGTGGATACATGACCAAAACCACGCCCAATCCTTGGAATACTCTCATCATATTTTACACCCAGAAACTAGCCCTCGACGTACAGCCTCCAAGTTTCGGAGCAAATTCACACCTGGATGTAAACCCTCCTGGCTTCGGCCCAAATTCCACAACTCGAAAATTTTGCCATCTTCGAGCCATGTAGAACACGAGATGTGCTCCAACAAATTCGTACCAAACCCAATGGTTACTGGATCATTTCACACTTCTGATTTCCGCCCAAAACTTACGCCTTGGTAAATCTCCTCCACTCTCGGTCTTGAAATTCTAGCCTCCTTTGAAGGAAGTTGAATTTGAGAGTGATTCAGCGCACAACTCACCCCTGTCAAGAAATTACCGCAATAAAAAGGCGTTTCTTAGTTTCCCGTGGATTGCAGAAGGGCTAAATTTGGGTGTTAGCATGGCTTTTCACTGCCTCCCGCCCTGGTTTTCCCTTCTCCTGACGTGACTTTCCGCACCGACCCAATTCAAGCTAGAGAAATCTCTTCTCTCCTTGAGCAGACCGGATTTGGTCAAGCAGACTTATCCTAGGTATTAAAGCTTCAAACGTACTAAGGTTATTACGTGCCTCCAACTATCTACACGAAACAAAGAACAGTCGCCAAATTAGGAATTTCCATCTCCGGTCTATTTCCCTCCCGTTCTCATTCTCCAATGCACACTATTTTATTTTACGAGCAGACAATTAACTCTGCCCCATCCACCCATACATCCACGCAAATTACACATACTCCCAAGCCCCGATGTGCGTAGAATTCTCAGTCAGCGTATCAAACCCCAAGCACCCATCCGGGAACTCCACGCCAGCCACATTCCCGAAGATCTGATACCCTTTACCCTCGACTGGACACGCAATCAATCCATTCGTCCAGCTCAGATAGCCAAAGCTAGGACCCTCGGAACGCACCCAGCCAGTCGTGATGGCACCTTCCGGCAAGGTAGCCGAGTGCGCCTGGGTGAATGCCATTGCGCCATCTGGGCCGATATAAACTAATGGACAAGAATGCCATCAGCTTTCGTGTCCAAGATCATATGCCCCCGTACATATATATATTATACAAGCGAAAACATTCAAAATCGCATGGGTGTGACTTGGCTTACCTTGCTGCCCCGCCGGCACTTCAACGTCTAAGAACAAAGAATCATCACCGCCCACAAAGACAGTCTCGTCGCCGGCCGGGCAGTTTGGAACAATGTCTGACGGGCAATATGAGCTTGTTGCTGGACCTGCGAGCCAGAACTTTTCACCGGCTGCGGTGAGGGATTGGAAGTGGATGGGCGAGGCGGAGCGGGCGGCGATGGCGGTGAAGGGGTTGGTTTGGGCTAGGGCTGCTGCGACGAGGAGGAAGAGGGAGAGGGTGATTTTCATTGTTGCTTTTGTGGATAGCGAGGTTTTGTTTGATGTTGGAGATATTTGAGGAGTAAAGAAGGTTATTATAGGAGCTTAAAGGGTAGCGAACGTTTGTGGGACAACGAATGTGGGTGTGTGATGCGTCGATATGGCTTGAACCGCGTAAGGAAACCGCCGTGTTCTGATCTTTATATACAGCGAACCTGATCAATCTCGTCTCCCACCACAAACCGAGGCAATCCAAAGCTATTTTAAGCCCCTCTTATGAAAGCTTTCAATAAATTTGTTTCTAAGGAGCGAGCGAGCACGACAGCAGTAGTAGCCTGGCTACTGTTTTGTTCTCCCTCGGCCCATTTCGTATTTCCAACCCCCAGACAGAGCAAACGAGCGCATGACCCGACAGACCACTGTTGCACCGCGAGCAGCCGACTGGCAGATATCTGGCATGCACAGAAGCTTGAAAAAAATAAACAAAATAAAACAGAGTGCTCTTCTCTAAAAGTAAGGATTAGCGAGAATGGGAAAGGGGTGGTTTTCTCGGATCGAGAATTGGGCGCTGTCAAACGCTTTCTCCGGTTCTAGAATAGCAACACACTCCCCCGGGCCGTTCACTCATGGTTACATTCAGGCAGATGATTCAATTGGATATTTTTCTTTTCTTTTCTTTTTCTTGCATGTTCCCCGTTCTCCCCCCCCAATCCCCCCAAAAAGGCAAAAAACAGTGACGAGTGCCAAGCCGGTTGTGGCTCAATAACCTTAAAACGCCCTGAGCGCCAGATATAAAAAGAAAACGTTTACAAATCAGCAAGAGGGGTTCGCTGGTCGTGTGTGCTACGAATGTCGGACAAATGCCTCGAGGCGGGAATTTCAATAGTTTGATGGCTTTGATGCCGGCAGTTGAGAATGGTTGGTGGGAGGCTCACACACCGCCATCGTGGGAAATCGATCATTCGGGGTGATGGCTGGAAATGGGCTTGTGCGTCTTATGTCAGAAATGGCGATTGGACTCATCCTCGTCACCGAACCCCCACGTGATAGAAAGAAGACATTCAAATGTCACTTAGATGCTGTGGAAAGCTTGGCTATTATCTTAGCTGTGCGATAGTACATCATCTCTAGAGGAACAACAGTCTAGGTACTGTTGATTATTTCCTGTCTTGTTCTCGGAGGGCTTGCACCGGAGCATGCATATTGTAGCTCTTGAATATATACCACATGACAGTCTCCAAGAACCCGAGAATGATGTGAACGAACGCCGAGACATTTGTATCCAATGTTCCATTCCCCCTTTACCCAAGATTGCATCTTCACTGCTGCGCTTGACCGACTTCGATACTACGTCTCGAAATATGCCGACGACCACCTGCGCCCATGCTCGATCGCCTCATCGTTCCGAACCATCCAAACGCCCACCCATGCAGTTCAATCCAATCTCCCTCCCACTTATTAAAAGACACAATATTGTTAAACCCCCCTCAACAAACCCTTCCCCCCAATATTCACCCTCAGCACACTCCCGCTCACCTCGGTCGTAAATCATCACGAACCCACCATCACACATTCCCCATCTCACATCCACAAGCACAACTTCCCGCTCGCCGTCCCCGCTGCGACCCAATCCCTCTCCGGATGAAACCTCGCCACAGCCGGCACGGCCGAAATACCATCGCCTCCCAGCTGGGCCAGCAACTCTCCTTTACCAGTATAGACATCGACGAAGCGGTTCATATTCCCGATGCAGAAACGCTGCACGCCGTCTTGTGGACGCTGTTGCCATTGCGGACGTAGACTGTGCCAGAGGAAAGCTGTCAGCTGCGCCACATTGCATTCAGATAAGTAGGTAGGGTATAGGTAGTGGGGCGGGGAACGAAACCGGAACGCGGGTCCGATGGATGAAAAGGTTGGGAAACACTCACATGGTGACCCATCGCCCCGTCTGGTTATTATGCGGAATCACGCGCACAGGATCCATCTCCTCACTGCTCAACGTCGTGCCAGCCTTCCATTTCCCACAAGCGCTGAAATCATGGATCTTAATCGTGTCATCATAAGACGCTGTAGCCACCATCCCCTCTCCATTCCACGCCGCATGAGAGACAGAAAGCTTGCTCTCATGCTCGCCTACCAGCGTCGGCAGCCTATCCTCCCCTTTACCACTAATCTTCCTTAAATCCCATATCTTGAGCGTGCGGTCCAGCGACGCTGTCGCCAAGAAGTGAGGCTTCTCAGGATGTAGAGTAAACCCGCCAATCTTCTTTTCAGACAACTGAAAGATTTCCAATCCCGCCGCCTTCTGCGCCGGCGTGCGCATGTCGTAGATGCCAAATTGTCCCTCAAGCGTAGAGAAATACAGCATGTGCGGATTATGACTTGTGACTTCCACTCCCGAGAGCGGTGCTTCGCTGCTCTCTGGCGGCGCGTATACTTCGACCGCAACGCCCTTTGCCAGATCTAATTTGCGGATCGACGAGTCGTATGAGGCGGAGTATAGAGCATTATAATCAACGGGGCTGAATTGGAACGTGTGGATCGTGCGAGAGTGCAGTTTGAATGTCGTGATGGCCGGTCCTTCTCTGACATCATTTTCTTCATCCTCGTCCTCGTTTTTCACCCCAGAGGAGGAACTCTGAGAGCAGTCGCAGATACCCAGATTCCCCATCTTATCACCCGCAAACACTAGCGGCTTGTCCGCCGAAGGATGGAACCCGATCGAGTACTACCAAAACACCACCTCATCAGTATATATCCCAAAATTGACCAAGAGAACCCATTATTCTCCCTCCCAAACCAT
>KV744822.1:87057-176723 GCA_001692735.1 Lepidopterella palustris CBS 459.81 | reverse complement strand
CGCATTGTAGCATCAGTGTGCGATATTTCAATGGCAGGACAAATAATACGCGCTGTATCTTCAGAAAGGGAGAGGTAGGTTCCAAGGTGAAATGTATGCTTTCGAGGTTAAGATAAATTCTTATGTAAGCGACATAATCTTCCACGCAGGGTTAAGCTCGGCCCCCTGGTTTCTGGCCACCCTAGTTCCTGGCCACCTCCCGAAATAGAATTGATTGTAGAAAACATCTAATTACACAACAACCAAAGCTACAATTGCCATTCGGCGCATATATCTTGAAGTTCTAGTGCTGCATTTGCCGCTGCTACTTTTTGGCGTCCCATAGAGGCTTCTTGGTAGCTCTCTCTGCTTCAATACGCTTAGATTCCTCTACAGCAACCTATATACTCTCTATTTGTGCAAAGCGCGTATTCAGGTCGACAGCTACCCTCTTGCGCGGCCTTTAAGGCTCTAGGACCTCTAGTTGAGCCTTCTACTATTGGATAATTGTATACTACTTTGCCTGGGTAATATTTATACGTCCAATTACTCGCCTGTTATAATTACGGATAAATTCCTATACAACCTATAGTCTGTCGGCTTAAGGGCTAACCTTGAAACGGATTCGTACAAGTAGTTATCGAGACTAGAGTCCAACCCTAGAATAGGTATAGGCCGCGCGGGTTGTGCTTAGTAGGTTAGGTGTAAGATCACGGGGTAGCTTAACTTATTGCTAAGTACAACCTATTTTGTAAAACTAGGCCGTACTGTCTAAGTGTCTACTTAACAATGGAATAGTGTTAAACCAAGTTTAACTAAGGATAATAGTAGAAGCGCTATTTAAACTAAAGAATAAGAATTAAAATTAATCTAAAAGCTTTAGTATTTAACTAAAGGATAAAATAAAATAATAAGTTAAGCACAAAGAATTAGAAAATAATAAGAAATCTATTCTCCTTAAGTATTCTAAGCTCTTCATCCTTTAATTAGTATAATTAGTGCCTTAGTGCCAACTAACTTTAGGAAAAAATTTACAAGTATATTTAATTTAGGTTTGTGCCAATTTAGTATTTTTAGTATTTCCGTGCATTTGGCCGCACTTTAGGGCCATATACTACACTACTAATAATAAAGCCGCAAAATTCGGCTATATACTATACCGCTAATAACAATGCTGCATTTTGCGGCTATATACTATATTGCTACTATATACTATATTACTAATAAATACGTATTTTGCACCTATATACTATACCGTAACTACTATTTTACGGCCTTAAGTTTTTCCGGCCGAAGATGTAAATAAAGGTGGCGTGTTCTCTGACTTTTCTCTTTTCTTTCTATAGTATAATACCTTGTCTTGTTCTTTTATTTTTGTCTTGTCCTTTTGTTCTTATCTTACCTTCTTGTCTATATCTTGTTCTCTTGTTCTTACTTATTCTCTTAACTTGCCCGTGCTACTTATCCTTTTAACTCGCCCGTACTACTTATTCTCTTAACTTCATGATTGGGTTCACAGCCATTTTTGCAATGTGTCTTGCGGCATTTTTATCCGCGAGGAGGCTCGAAATATTTGCTTCTACGACGGCGTAAGTCTTCCTTTCGTCACAGACCAGAGTCTGGCACTACTGACTTCTTGATGCGTAGGCTTGCGGCAGGCTGATTTATGACTTTTTGGTGGCAACTCACGGTTGTATCACTCTGTATTAAGCAAACTCACGGAACATGGCGTTTAAGAACAGAACCAATGGTTGGCAACGCAGGGTAAAGTGAAACCCGCCGTCAACCTTCAGATATTGTGACGCTGCATCCGCTAGTCATTCGTCTTTCAGGCTTTGACTCGGTTTGATGATATTTGTCGCCAGTGGTCTCTGATTGGAGTTTATTATGAATTGAAACCACAATCAATATTGAATGTAGACTCCCTTTGAAAGAAGACTTTTGGAGAACCAACCAAAATTGAGAATCGAAACCCCGACCTAGGATAGTCGCGCTGCGCCACCCGCCGTACGTACGAAAACGTCTGCCTTGTGGTGATGTTGGTTAGGAATTTAGGCACCCATAACAGCATGACTATTGCCGGAAAGATTACGCCTAAAGTTTGTGGCACTGAAAATGTGGATGCCTTGCGAGCCCTGAGTTTCCGCTCTATATGAACGTTGAACACAAGAATAAAGTTGGAGTGACCGCGGATTTGTCGGATATCTGACCTGCAAGGAATATACAGCCACGGGTTGTTTCGGATAGAGACGGAAGTTTACAGTGCAGCTAAATGGAGTCACTTCCAGCATCCGATTCCTTCATGGCTGGGCTATCAAGGTATATTCCTATGAATATCTGCTATCTATGCGCATGAAACGCTACTAATAAACATTGCTAGATACTACAACACTGCAGATTTGTCTGATGTTACTATATGCCTTGTCGACGAGCGCTTGGACGTACTGCACGAATTGAAAGCGCATCGCATTATTCTGTGCAGTCATTCGAAATGGTTCATGAATGCATTCGACATTCGATACAAGGTTGGTAGTAGCGCCGCTTTTCTGCTCCGTTCGAGAGGAGTGGAAATTGACTCGAAGAAGGAAGCTTTATCACCGATAATCGATATCCGCGACGATGATACGGAATCCTTCAAGGCTATGCTTGAATACTTTTACACGTCTGACTACGACGTACAGACTGGTACACCTGAGTGCACTCAGGACACCCAAATCTCGAAGGCGACCAAAATTGAAGAAGAATCTTACAGCCTATCTTTGCTCTTCCATATTAGAATTTATGCCATGGCCGATAGGTATGAAGTACCATCACTTCAGGCGCTCGCAGCCGATAAGTTCAGGGAAGTTGCAAAGAAGTCTTGGCATACTGCCGGCTTCCTCGAAGCTATTGAAGAGCTCTACACTTTGACTTTGGAATCAGACGGCCGCATGGGACGAACAATCGCGACAATCGTACACCAGCACCGCGATCGGCTGATGGAATCCGAGAGGATGAAGCAGTTGATCAGACACTTCCCTACCTTTGGCCATGACCTAATGTTGGAAATGAGGAGGCAATGGCAGAGCTCTTGCAGAGGAGGAACGCTTGTGATGTGCACGAAATGCAAGCAGTTTGTTGTTTGGTCACCGGATAGTTACTCACGGGCAATTTGTTTCAAATGCGGAATAGCTTTCAACGGTCGGAGTGCCAAGACAACATCGCAAGCAAAGGCGCCTCATAGACCAAGATCGATTTCTACGTGGTGAACAGCCAGTGAGGCCGAACAATGATGGGCAGTGATAGGAAATCCAAGACGGTTGCGGTTGGTTGAGAATAAATAATGTTTAATCAGTAGACAATCAATTTCTGAGGTTCAGATAAACTAATCGGAACTGGTATGGATAGATTGATGAGCCAGGTGATATTGTAGATTTCAGCGATGCCGTGGCGAAGAAGCGAGGTTGCCGAGTTGGTGATGCTGTTTTGGTGTTCCTCGCCGTTCGGCTAAATCATTGATCCGCAGCCACTAGCGCGAAATATCTAAATTTCAGCCGTTTTAACGGCGGCGCCAAGCACAAATTCAAGGTGCTCAATTCCAGCACTCGTAAGACAGTCATGTTCGCTTCGGTTTGAGGGGCTAAATGAAATTCATGGTCCGCAGTCCCTTCCTATCAGGGTTTAGTGCTACAACAAGCAGATCCAGCAACCTAGATCACCTGCTTTCTATTTAAGTAAGAGCCCCCAGCGCACACTTTTCTTTCCGTTCTTTTATTTCCTCTGCATCCTCCAACGAAGAAATTCACAACAGCAACCGTCAAACCCCATCTCTATAAGTCGGCTAACGCGTGTCTATCATCAACTCCATCAAGCTTCATCACTTGTAAACATTAATCAACATGACTGGACGTGAGTAACCTTCATTTTCCCTTTTGCGACCGTGTTGTTTTGCATCGTCGTCGTCGCCGCCTCATAATGATCACGAGCTTCGTGACCGGAGCCTCAAACACGTCCAGCCTCAACATCATGATATCCTATCACGACATCCACAACGCCTTTTACTTATCCTTGCATCACTTACCTGTCCCTGCATTTTACCTCTTAACCATGCATCATGCTAATATATTATATCTGTAGGTGGCAAAGGCGGAAAGGGTCTTGGAAAGGGTGGCGCCAAGCGTCATCGTAAGATTCTTCGCGACAACATCCAGGGTATCACAAAGCCAGCTATCCGTCGTCTCGCTCGTCGTGGCGGTGTGAAGCGTATCTCTGCCAGTATGTCTACCCTGCTACCATTTATGCATGGGACTTTGTTGTCCTTTCACTATTACCTATACTAACTTTGTATCCACAGTGATCTACGAGGAAACTCGTGGTGTCCTCAAGACCTTCCTCGAAGGTGTCATTCGTGATGCTGTCACCTACACCGAGCACGCGAAGCGGAAGACCGTCACCTCCCTCGATGTTGTCTATGCTCTCAAGCGACAGGGCCGTACCCTCTATGGCTTCGGAGGTTAAGCTGCTTCTCTCAACACATCTTTCACAGCTCTCTCATCACCTCCACTTGCTCATATTACGGTCCTCTATTTCGGTTTGCTGTCTGACGGTTGGCAATGTTTAACAGAGCTCTTCAGCTCGAAACTGGGGTTCATGGCAACGGCTGGTTACATAGTTGGCGTTTGGGAATTGTTTAATGGAGGCATCAATGGTTTTCACGATGTGAGGATGGTGTCATGTCAAACTGGTCATTAGTCAATAGCATCATTCCTGATGATAATTACTTTTAGGATTTTCTGCTCTAATAGTGCTGCTACTGTCAATCACTATCAATGCCAGTCTACTATTCTTTTCCATCGGAAATGACTTAGTCTTCCGTCAAACGCTAATCTCAAGCTCTCGGTTGCACTGTATCCATGACCAAACCGCAACCAAAATGGCACACGCAAACCACCTCTATTGTATTGTCTACCTTGAATGTGGCATACGTGTAAGGCCTTAATGCTACCTACCTTTACTTAGACACCTGTCAAATAATATGCGCCTAACACATGTAGAAGTTCCCAAACCTATTTTACCCATATGATAAGGTGCCAGTTTCCCCTGCGGGCCTCCGACTGCTTCCCCCTTACCCTTACTTTCAGGGCGAGGAAAAAGTGGTATATTAAACAATATTTCTTGCATGCCTGGAATATGGTATAGGCGTAAGACCTTAAAACCAGCCATGTCGATTTTGGGTGCATGTTATTCGGCATGCGCCTAAGACTTGTACTGTAGAAGTCATTTAAGGAATTCGCTCATACGAGAGAGGACCGTAAATTCACTGCTCCAAATTTCGATACACACGTTTTGTGCCACTATGTTCCTGCCCCGCGAGCCTCACTTGCCCCGATCCACCCCTCCACCACCTCTATTACCTCTGCACTGTCGCCTACACACCCAAACAACCCTCCCTCAACCATCACACTCCTCAATGCCCACTCATGCAACCCACTCTCCACCGCCGCACAGCCATCCCTCACAACCAATACGTCAAATCCCCGATCACTCGCCTCCCTAACCGTCGAACTCACACACGCATCCGTCGTCACCCCGCAAATAACCAGATTCTTCACCCCGCGATGCCGCAACATAGCCTCCAACTCCGTATACGTAAACGCGCCCCTCCCCGGCTTATCAATCACGGGCTCTGATGGCAGCGGGTACAGCTCCGGTATGATGTCGTGCCCGACTTCGCCGCGGACAAGCAAGCGGCCCAAGGGCCCTGGGGATCCGATGCCGGTTAGAGGGTCGTTGGCGGAGCGAGAACGGAATATTTCGCGGGAAGAGCAGGTCGAGAGAGTTGAAGTATGGCCTTCGCGGGTGTGGTATATTGGGAAATTGGAGGTGCGGAAGGAGGAGAGGAGGAGGCGGATTGTAGGGATTATGGCGAGGGAGGAGGCGATGGGGTAGCCTTGGGCCGTAAGGTAGCCGCCGGGAGAGCAGACTTACAGATTGTGAGCTAGGTCGGGATGAGATAGATAGGAGGTGAGGGCGTACAATCTCGCTGCATGTCGATTATAAGGAGGGCGGTTGTCGAGGGGTTGAAGGAGGCATCGTGTGGCCAGGCGTAGGGCTTGGTGGAGGGGATTTGGGTCCTTTGGTCGGGCGTAATAACTGTTTGTAAAGCTGTCTGCATAACCTATAGTAGTATCTCTAAGACAAAATATTTGAAAGGTATTCTGGTAAATCATAAACTCATTTCCCTTAGGATTCCAGTGAAACAGAGCCGCGCGGGTGTGGTTTATTTGTCATAGCTGAATCCAAGAATCAATTCGAAGGTGTACTCTTAAAATGAGGATTTTATTTCACGATACTTGAGAGCACCATCGACGTGTACGTAAGAAATAAACATAAGAAGGATAAGATTGGCTTACCTAGATATGACTCGGTTAGGAAAACGTGGTCTGCAAGATGAAATAAGCTTCTCAACCACGGACGCGTATCGCTAAAGAAAGTTGTGCCTCTTGCGTCTGCTTCCTTGTCAACACCACGAACCTTTCTCGTCGTGCAATGTGATCATCTGCAACATCTCTCGCTAACCAGCTGTGTTTATTTTCATCACCTTGGTAGAAAACATACTTTTGTTAATGTAGGTATCAGGCGGCTGACAATCAAGCACCCCGCAATATGACCAACTTAAACAGCTCATCATGCACAGCCAATCAGCGACAATGCAAACCACGATAAGCATCATCAGAAGCGGCAGCTCATCTGGGGGTTTGCACCGGCTCCTGCATAGCGTACGGGAAATGATGAACGATCGCGGAAAAGTCCCCGGACTCGACAGCCGGGGTCGAGAGAAGAGATCGACGAAACCGAATTCGTTTTTATGTAGTATCGTAGCCGTTTCTTCGCACTTATTGCGTCTCATTTTGTCTAACGCAGTCACCTCCGTTTTCCGTACGTCTCCTCTATATATATAGTCCTTTCTCCTGTTTGTGGCTTGTGTCTTGCCCGTTGAGTTTCTGTCATCACCATGTCCGCAATTCTAGAAACTGAGAAGAAAGTCTTCAATGATACTATCAGTGACGATGCTGTACTTGCGCAGCTTGGATATCAGCAAGGTGAGCCTCAATCTACCATAAGGTTTATGGAACACGTTGCTGACAGAGGCTCACCTGAGCAGAGCTCAAACGCAGCTTTGGACTGCTTGGCATGATTGGGTTCAGCTTCAGTATCGTCACAAGTTGGACTGCTCTTGGAGGAGTTCTCGTCGTTGGCGTTGAGTCTGGAGGCCCACCTGTTATGATATGGAGTTGGGTTGGGATATGTCTTGTCACTCTCGCCGTAGCGTACTCCATGGCCGAGATGTGCAGTGCCTATCCTGTAGCTGGAGGGCAGTACTCTTGGGTTGCGATCCTAGCTCCGCAAAAATGGGCTAGAGGGTTCTCGTATGTCTGTGGTTGGTTCATGTTGATCGGTCAGTGGCCTTTATCAGTTTGATGCTCTTCTCCATTTCTGGGGCATCATTGATCCAATTACTAGGTATTTTGGCGATGGGCGCCGTAAACAACTTCATCGCGGCCAACTTCCTCCTTGGAATGGCGAACCTCAGTAACCCCGGATACACCATCGAACGATGGCATACGGTGCTTGTATCCTATCTAATCGCCGTTATCGCCACAGTCTCAAATATTTTCTTGCCACACCTGCTGGATAAAGTCTCTAGGGGCATCCTAATCTGGAACATCACTGCCTTCACCGTCGTAGTCATCACCATCCTGGCCACCAACGACCACAAGCAACCCGCAAGCTTCGTCTTCGGCACCTTTCAGAACTTCACTGGTTTCAATCAATCGTATACGGCAATTCTAGGTATCTTACAGAGCGCATTTGGAATGTGCTGCTATGATGCTCCAGCACACATGACAGAAGAGATGAAGAATGCCCGGAAGGAAGCTCCCCGAGCCATTGTTCTGTCCGTCTATATCGGTGCTGTTACTGGCTTCATTTTCCTCATCTCACTTTCCTTTTGCATAGGAGACATTGAAACAACTGCCAGCTCTACAACCGGCGTTCCCGTGATCGAGATTTTCTTCAACTCGACGGGTAGTGTTGGCGGAGCTTGCGCGTTAGCTTCCCTCATCGCAGTCATCGTTCTCTTCTGTGCCAACTCTTTGATGGCTGAGGGCTCTCGGGCTGTCTATGCTTTTGCTAGAGATAGAGGATTACCATTTTCGGGACTCTTCTCTAAAGTGGAAAAGAAAAGGCATGTGCCAGTATACGCAATTCTACTGACTTGTGTTGTACAAATTGCATTCAATTCGATATACTTTGGGACGATTACCGGTTTCAATACCGTTATTTCTATCGCGACTGAGGGATTCTGTAAGTTTTTCACAGCTTCTTCGATCGCCATTGTCGCACATATGCTGATCACTTTCACAGACCTCTCCTACGCCATGCCTCTCCTTGCCCGCATCCTAGCCCACGTCACTGGGAAGAAGCACCACCTTGAGGGGCCATACTCTCTCGGGCGCTTTGGCCTCATGCTCAATATCATCGGCTTTCTCTTCTTGACCTTCTGCTGCATCACGTTCAACTTCCCATCCATCAACCCAGTGGATAGCCAGAACATGAATTACACTTCCGCGGCGATTGGAGTCGTAATGCTGATCAGCATTATTACTTGGATCACGACCGGGAGAAAGCATTTCACTGGACCGGAGAGTGGGCATTTACTTGAAGTTGGAAGGAGAGAGGAGGCGGCGGTAGAGCCGAAGGTGGAGTAGAGGTTTGGGATATTGTGTTTATGGTTTTGTAGATTGTGATATTTCTGAATATATCTTTAATTATTATAGTACATTGTTACGGTAGGCTTTCTAGATATAATGAATATGAACATTGATTACGACCAGGGGTGGTTCACTGTGCGGGGGGATAATAGCACGCCACACTCCTGTATGCCTGGATAATATGGTGTAGGCGTCAGACCTCGAAGCCAACCACCTGTATTTATGAACCTGTCAAACAATATGCACGTAGGGTTTCGAAGTCAGCTACGTCGATTTAGAGGCGTATTGTTTGATATGCGCCTAAGATCTCTTGAAGTCCAAATAGCTTTCGCCTATTTGTTATGAACGCGTTCACAACAGGTTCCGATGCCGACGAGGAATATAGTTCCGAGGAGATCGAGCAGACATGGGACATTGTGGACGAGATGATTGTAGAAATCACGGGATAAGTATCACGTGATGAACTCAGTTGGCGATTAGCGATCTGTAGTTAGCAGGCTAAACTCAGTTAGCAATTAGTAATCTATGGTTAGCAGAACTAAATTATATGGAGGGATTTAGGCTATAAAGAGAAGTATATTCTCTTATAAATTTCCTTCTTCTCTTCTTATAGTTAACTTTATTAAAGATAGTAATCCTTACAAATTACTATTAGATATTACTTTACAATATATTCCGAATACATTACTATACTAGCCTTACCCGCGCCCTAGTAACGTTTCACTTCTAAGGTTAGCAGCCTTTAGTAATAAGAGTATATTAGGCTACTATCCACTAAGACGTGTTATACTGTAGGCCCGCAGCTTCTTTCTAGCAGCTACGTCTTTGGCCTTCTGTGCCTTAATTACCTTATTAGCAGCCCTTTCTCCAAGCCGATCTAGCCTCTCCCGTGCATCTGCCAGCTTTACAAGCTCGGAATTACAAACCGCTTTACGCCCATCTTCTACATAAAGCACACCTCCCGTTTGAAGCGACTATCAAGCATCACGACGAGCGTCTACACGCTTCTGCGCCGCTGTAGTAGTGTGTGCTAAGTCTCTATGTGCAACCTCAGCTGCAAATACAATTAAGCTGGGCCCCTTGGTTTCTGGCCACCCTAGTTCCTGGCCACCTCCCGAAATAGAATTGATTGTAGAAAACATCTAATTACACAACAACCAAAGTTATAATTGCTATTCGGTGCACATATCTTGAAGTTCTAGTGTCGAAAACTACGAGGAAAAGAGTGAGCTGGGTTGTAGGGTCACTTGCAATTTGCGGCAAAAAGCCATCGAGCATACTAAGAGCCATAGCACAATAACACTTTCGCAGTGCTGCGCTCAGTCATTACGACTACCTTTGATGAAGTTGAGATGGGATTATCGCCCTGTGTGGACGCCGTAATAATTGATGGCCATCCACGAGTCAGTCACGCCTGCTTAGGTAGGGCTTTCCTTTGAAGGTAAGAATGTAAACAACGTCATCTCCCCAAGTTAAGTAGGGATCCTGGCGAAGCACACCAACCAAGTTTCTTCGTCGCCAAGCATGGTGAGGATTGACGGATGGACTTGGAAATCATCACTCAACAACAGACGAAATAGAAAATTGTTGAAGATCGTCGCACAGCAGCATACCGACTCTCGATAGCCGCTGAACAGACCTCTACGAACCTGTTAGGCACTGATCCGTCGGGAGGCTCAGCGCCTTGCGGGAAAGCTAGGCAGATATCCAACTGAACAGATCTCGAAACACCTCTAAGCAGAATTTCTGTGCATCCATGTGCCTAGAGCAGGCAAAGTTGGCTTCTGAATGGGCGACCGGTCGCGGCGAGCATGGCGTTCACCTTGCGCCCCCTGGCATCGCCTCTGTGTTTTGAGAAAATATGGAAACTTGTGCAGCAAGAAGGATGATAGCGAAATGACAGCAGGACAGGTTGACCGACATCAACGACAGAAAATATTGGAATCGTCAATTGGGACTGACCGGTCCCAGCCTTGAGCCCAGCGTGAATTGGGCGCATCGTTCTCGCATGATACTTTCTCGCTGGGCAGAGGTGGGACTTGAAATGCTGGCTTGTTGTTGGCTGCGAGCGCCTAGTTTTCTTCTTTCTCGCTGCACCATTACGTAGCGCTCCTTCGCTCCTCGACCGCCCGATCTGAACCCCACCGCTGCCACCATCAAGGCATTCGTCCCCAAGGCCAACTCTCATCAACCAAAACAAGAGCTAAGCCTCGTCCTTCATTAACAAGACTGCCTCCCATTCTCTTTCCACTCACCAAAACTCTAGCTTTGCCTTGCCTTCCTCTAATTTTCTTGTTCGCGAAAGCGTTCCCGCCCGCTCCCGTCCGCCCTACCAACCTTGCGACTCACTTGAGCGCTTACTATGTCTCGACGCTATCCAACCGCTGAGCTCTATGAAGAGCGCCAGCGTGACTTTTATCGCAATGGAAATCGCAGCGATCGAAGCTACGACGAGCTCGATCTCGAGATCTCTCAAGGAAACCCTCGCCGCAGCGCTCCCGATTTCCTCCGTGAAGACTACGGCCGAATCGCCGCCGGTCCCCTCGCGGTTCGAGAACGAATCACTGAAGATTCCAGGGGTTCTCCAAGAAGACGTGAAGTTGAGGAGGACACTCTGGTCATAAGAGGTGGACGCCGCGAGGAACGACCACGCGAACGCGAAGAGATAAGCATACGTCGTGGAGATCGAGAGAGACCCCGTCCCAGGGAGGTTAATACAGAAGAAACGGATATCGTCATCAGGCATCGAGATGAAGAATCCCGACCCAGACCGAGAGAGGTTCGCGAAGTAGATCGTGAGGAAATAACATTCCGCCGAGGAGAAGTCGACAAGCCCCGCCCACGTGAACGTGAGGTCGAACGAGAAGAGATTAGATTCCGTCGCGGGGAAAGAGAGCCTCCTAGGCCTCGGGAGGTCGAGACGGAGGAGTTCATCTATCGACGAGACGAGAGCCGTCCTGGAAGGGAGCGTGAATACGAGAAAGACACCGTGATCGTTCGCCCAAGGGAAAGGAGCCTTCCACCTCCACGGCCACGCGGGGACCTTGTTGCTAGAGAGCGTGAGGAATTCGTCGTTCGACGTCGCGAACGTACGCCACCCCGAGAAGATACCAAGGACGAGATCATCATCAGGCGCATGGAACAACGTTCCCCATCCCCTCCACCACCTCCTCCAGAACCGGAAGCGATCGTCAGGCCACCGATTATCCAAGAAGTCATCACGCATCACCGTCACATTGACCACGGTAAGTGCCATCGTGGTACGTATTGAGGGTTTTGAACCCGTGAAGATCTGATTTTATATAGGCGTAGAGAGAGCACGCTCTCCAACCCCCCCACCTCCGCTATCTCCGCCGAGAGAAGATACCCTGGAGATTTCCCTTCGCAGGCAGTAAGCTTACTGTTCGTTACAGCTCGGCATTATGATGCTAACATCTACGCAGTAGCCGAGGCGGCGGCAAAAGCTTCTACGATGAAGACATCATCTACGAACGTGAGACTCGTGAACGCAAAGAACGGGATTTCGAAATCGAAAGAACTCGTCGACGTTCGCTCAGCGCACCCAGACGTCGTTTTACCGTAAACGAGTCTGATCTTGACTCGGAGGCCGAATTCTACAATCGCAAGGCCATGGAGCGCGCATATATGGGCGAAGCATACAACGGCGCAACCAAAGATTGGGCCATCGTTGATGTGCCACCTGGAACAAATCGCGTAAAGATGGACGGCATTGGTGGCGGGAGTCAAGAGATTACCTGGCAGAAATACAATGGCGTCCGTCGTTCTAAGTTTCTTAGTGGGGACGATGAAATTTCTTCTGATATTGGGCGCCCTCTGCCATCCAAAGCCAGATCCACGGATATGTGGACTGAGATCACCAAAGACTTGGTTATCAAGGAGGCAATTGAGTCTATGGGTTTTGATTATGAAGAGACGGATTACTTTTTTTACGTCATGGAGTATCTGCGCTACGTAAGTTCCATTCCCTCAAACCGTTGACGAATCCAATTTCTAACATGTGTGATTTTACAGGAGGATGTACTGCAACTCGTCGAGTTGTCGGATGAGATTCGCCACAATCGCCGCTCTCGCATCCGACAGATCGAATACGAACGCGAAGAAATGCGTGACAGAAGGCCAAAGTACGACGAACGATATTACGAGCATGACGTCTCGTACGAAAGCAGACGAAGCCGGTACAGATGAGTGAGGGGATACGAGTCACCATCGCACTAAACAATCCGTATTAGAACGGATGCCGTTCGTGCACATGGCAACTCTCCAGCTCCATTCTTACGCGGCCTTGCTCATTGAGATACTAGCAAGCCATTACACCACTTTCTTCACATAAAAGTTGAAGATGATGCCATGGCTACAAAGTGACGAATCCACGAATTGACGACATGACCTGGCGAATGCATGGATGTTCCCATTTTGGATGATGGGTGGATGAATAAACATTCAGTCCTGCTCATTGTCAACACACGAGTTTTGCCATGACTCTCATGACTAGCATTGGTGAGGCGCGCAAAGACTATGCAATTTCGGGTTTCGCCGGTTTGCTTTCTTGATTTTCTTTCATTGGTCGGGTTTGGGTTCGGATTCTGGTTTTGTGAGCCGAGTTTCTTCACCTTCTCTTCTTTCTCGTGTTATATATATATGAATTTGAGAAATTCCATAATAAACGAGCTGTACGCCATCAGAATTGAAGATACTGGTAAAAGATGTTGATGTGGGCTTTCGGAGGAAAATGGACTTTGTTCTCTATGTACGGCCATGGTGCCTTCTTACATTGAAACTCCAATGCCAAGACTATATACGGAGCAACCTGCTAAGGAGCAGTCCTGTGACTAATCCTCCTTCGGTAGTGAGCAAAATCACGTGTTATCACGTGTTTCCAAAGAGGAATGGCGCCTCACGGGGCTCCCGGCTCGATCTTCAGGGCCTAAGCTCTTGCAGATCTCCCGTAGGCACCTACACCATCTCCCACTTTTGTCATTCGTGCATTTAAACATAGCTTTACATGCATTCATCCTTCAAGCCGCTCATATTTCACAACATGGGCCGTTTTCGCAGCCCTGCATTTCATTGGCCGCGCCTCCTGGGTCTTAAGCGCCAGCGCAACAGAACGCATCGTCATTGGTGTTTCACATCTCTGCACTTCACGCATATCCACCAGAAACACCACTGTCTGGGGAATGCTAAGCGCTGAACTTCAAATCCTTTCTTGCTATTGAGTTGAGGGGCGTGCCGTATAAGGGCGGGAACGTCCTTCGCAAATCTCTGGCAAAATTTCTGGTGATTTATATTCTTCCATTTAAAAATGCTACCCTCATTGCTTCCCATACTTTTGCTGGCTTTGAGTATGTGCTTCATTCCATAACAATACCGTGGATTTCCCACTAAGCTTTAATAGTTTTACCGTCAAGAGTGTCCAGCGATTCTAACCCTGCAGCGTCAACCCTATATCTCAGCGAGACTGGAACCACTTTCTCTCTCAACATTCCGAACAATTCATCCGATGTATACATATACTTCTCCTCGCCCGCGTACTCGTGGTTTGCTGTGGGTGCCGGCGACAAGATGGCTGGGTCCTTGATGCTCATCATGTATCCGTCTGCAAACAACAAGAGTCTGCCTGCCGTCTTTAATGAACTCGGATTTATAGTTGATTCTGACATAACGTGCATAGATGTCACAGTTAGCCCACGCATCGCGACGTCAGTCCCCCAGCTCACCCAAAGGCACCAATTAAACACTAAAATGTAACAGCGGCAACTCCGAGCCCACTTTCGCCCCAGAGATCCAAATTTCAGTCCTCCCTGGCACCACCATCTTCAATGACTCCTTCGTACTCAACGCCATCTGTCACAATTGCCGCAGCTGGAATGGCGGTTCCCTGGACTTGACTGCTGTATCGCAGCCGTGGATGTACGCATTTGGCCCCGCGATTGATCTGTATTCTGATTCCCCTGAGGCACCTCTGAGGAGACACCGGGAGTATGGTAAGCTAACCCAAATCTCCAAAGCCCTTGAGTGGCTCACCCAATATTCGCCTTAGAGGCGAGATGATTGTAAGTTTCAAACGGTAGCTGACTTATCGCAGGCTATTTCACAATGGACATGAACCAAGCAACCGGCCTCGGGGGCGTGCCCATCCCCAGCACATCGATGAACGGCGCGCGGCTCGTAGGAGACGTAGTCATGGACGGTGATAAAGCGTCCGTCACGCACGGTATCCTCATCGTCTTCGCTGTTCTAATCTTATATCCACTGAACGTAATTCTCGTTGGGTTCTTCAAAAGCATGAAATTCCATGTCGTGTTCTCAATCATCATCATGTGTTTCATCCTTGCTGGATTCGGCGTAGGGATTTACGTGAGTGGAGAATACAATCGGGTAAGTGCAGTGTGAATCCAAGAAAAGATTGCGGAATGGTTTTTCTGACGGGATTGTAATGCAGTCGAAGCACTTCACTTCTGCCCATCAAATCTTCGGCTTCATCATCGTAGCTATCTTCATCGCCCTCGCTGCTCTCGGCGGTCTGGTATCCCGCCAACGTCGCGTGCAGCCCACTCCTGCATCCGACGCGCCGCGGAAAGCCTCCACGCTGGAACTGGCACACACATGGACGGGAAGAGGCGTGTGGGTGCTTGCAATCATAAACGGCGGAACGTACGTTATCTCCTTATCTCATCATTTCCCCGCTCTCTCTAAAGCCTACTCCAAAATTAACATAACCTCCAGCGGTCTCAAATTCTCCAGTTCACCCATGCACACTCAGATCATCTACGCTCTCGTCACCATTGCTATCGCCTTACCACTAGTAATTGTCTACTCCATCATGTGGAGACGGCGTCGTGTTAAGAAGGAGGAGGAAGAGGAAGATAGGGATGTAGTGCTGCAGGCCTATTACGCCACGCAGCCGAAGCAAGAAGTATATCCTGCTCAGGGGTATCCGCCTCAAGGCTATCCACCACAGCAGCAACAGAGGTGGTAGTGCTGCTGCTATTAGTGAGATCAATGCTAGCAGAGGAGAGAAACCGAGGTTGAGCTGGCAGCGACGGAGTTCTGGGTTAGGTCCGGGCATGGGAAATTAGGATTGGTGTTTTTGAGTCTGGGAAAACAGCATTATTTCATCAAAGGCTTGTAACAGGCACGGGAATTCGAGCTAGATTCGTAGTAGATTTGAAGTATTCTTGTACCCGCGCTTTAGGTCCACATTTACGCTATCAGTCCACGGAACTGGATGAGTGATGCTGATACAATTTATACTAGTGTAACGCCCATGTAGACCTCCAGCATAAAACTTAGCCCTGAAGTGGGACATTAAATTAGGAACATAAATCAAGACTCAAAACTGAAGAACCTTAAAAGGCCAATGTTCAGGTGTACAGGCTCCATGACAAGCCTCGGACCAGACAACGCTCGCCACAAATCCCACACTGTTCAGAGCCTGCGGTAGTCACCTAAGCAATGAGCAATCGATGTCCCTCCATGATCGGATAGCGGGACGTTTTAGACTTATAATTGGGCGCTCGTTGGCTTTGAAGCTACTATATTGCACGGCTCCAACCAGTGGGAAGCAGCAGGAAGGATTGTCGCACCGCGCTCATTTCATCTTTCATATCCGCCATGCCATTCCAACCATTTCCAAAGTGACCGGAGAAAGCAAATTCGATTTTCCCCTCCACAGTATATCCCCCACCCCCTCCTCATCGTACACCCCAGTTTTTCTCCATGACGGCCACAATTGCTACTTCTACTCCCCGCGCGCCTCGCTTTCTTCATTTCCACCTCTCGCACGGGGGCAACGAAATGAAAATGACTACCACGAAATTCTTGACGTCTGCTCAAACACAACTGGCCTAGACCCGAATACTAAAGGCAACGTAAACGATGGGTTTCATAATTATGGATACAACAAAGGGGTCAGACCGGTGGGGGCACTTATTGCAGAGTGAGCTGGGATCGCGATTCGGCGGATTATTCCAAAAGATCAGTAGTAGGTGAGTGAAGCTGAGGAAAGCGAATGAGGATGCGGGAGTTTGGGGGTGAAGTAGTTGATATAAGAGGCAAGGTGGACGGGGGAAGGGTTGGCTGATGAATTTTGCAAGGGCTTGGATGCGTTGATAAAGTTTCTAAACCTTTGGAATGGATCATTTGAATGTTGGGACCATGAATCTGGCCGTGAGGCATGGCTTCTGGAGTTGTGGGTATGGCCACTCGCACGCTCCTTCTTCCACGTCCCCACTCTGTTTCTCGTCCGGGGAACTCGCGTTAGGCGGCCGCCATTTCTGATTGACAGAGCACTTTGGTGCTCAACCTAACAAACATTCTTAGTGGCCACGACACGCCTATACAATGGGAGGGTGCCTACTCGACAAGTTTTATCGTTCTAGGAAACCTGATGTGTACAAAAACGAAGGACAGGGAAGTAGTGTGCTTGAAATACCCGACGAAGCATATGTATTTGGAGGCCCGCGAGCATATAAGCCAGTCGGGGCCGATGCCGAGCGTGTGAACTTATATTGGGTGAGTGAGGTCGAGAAGTGATGGTCATACTAGGAGGTGTTTCCCGAGGATTCCTAGGTCGTGTTTAAATGTTTCTTCAGCGATTGTAGATGATGGGTAAATTGTAGCACTGTGGGGGTGGAGTGGAGGTTATGGGTGTCGGTGTCAGCTGATGGTCATGAGTGCATCGGCCTGGAACGTTTTGTGGACACCGGCTTGCTTTCTCAAAGTCGAGATACATGGCTACATGGTTTTTGCTCGGTAACTAACCCAGCTGGCAATTAGCTATCTAGGTGTTTGACTGGACCTTTGGTCAACGTTTTGGTCAAACTTCAAACAAACACATACGATACTTTTCAGGGGAACGTGAGCTTCGTCAGCGCTATGTCTTTCTACGCATTCCAATGGGTATCGACTGAGATAAGCTAAGGTTGGGTGTGTGATATATTGCTTGTGAAATTGGCTCTCATTTGAGGATTAGGTTTTGGTACTACAATGAGGACCTTTCATTAGAGAAAGTAGATCCGTACTACATTTCAGGTGGCTAATCGTATTGAAGCCATTCAAAAGATTGAAACCGACCGACAGACCAATGCGACCTATTATGACTGGATTTCGACCGACAAAGTATCAGCACCTAACGCGGGGACAGAAAATTCTGGCGGTTATCCATCTAAGCGCTTCTTTGAGGCAGGCTGCTAGATGTTGAACTTCGCGACGACCGAGAAACCAAGTGCTCGAAACTCGTTTGATGAGGTCGGAACTAGTATTCGGTGGGTAATAGCATTTGGGCTTTATAGATGCCGTTGGAGACCTTGTGGTCCTATCTCGCATTGTTGGTCGATTCGACGAGTCCTTCAGGCCGATCAACTCCGTCTCTCAGCCCTTGTTTAATCAGAGGTTTCGATGGCGTGAGTGCTCCTCAAATATTATTTCAACTTTCCCAGACATAACTTTGACGACTATCGGCCCAATCCGAGAGCGCTGGAGCGAAGGACAGATCAATTCTCCTATCGGAACACTTGCGAATACTGTACTAAGAATGAAGCTTCGGCTGGAGGCTTCAGCAGTTAGAATCAAGCGAAGATAAAAAAAAAAAATGTCAGTTCTGAAGGACGTGAATAGTGAGACATGTTGTGAAGAGACGGCCGAGGAGCCGCGGAGCTCCTTCTTACAGTGCATGTGCAACGAACTCGCGCTGCAAACCTTCAGACTACGTGAAAGCTGGGATGCTGCCATCAATTATGCAGCGAGCCTTCTGAAACAGCAATAGCTGCGGAATAAACTCGACAGATTGCCAGGTTTCACGGGACTTTGTCAAACCAGCTCTCAGCTGACAATGGCTTTTGTTTGGAGATTTGTAAAGCTCGAAACCATTTAATCATGGTATGCTACTATTTCGGGACCTGTGGAACGGTTATCTTCGGTACCGTAGTATTGTCTGTACCTGTGCAATGGTTTTGCAAACAATGGAAGGGTCTCTGGTGAGACAGCAGCACGCGTGGACACTCCTTGCTAACAATCTTTCCAATGCTATGGCGTTGGAGACGGCCAATCCAGACGGCCGAGCCCATGTTGTCGGTGCAAACGAAGGGAGGGACACGACTCGTCGTGAGACGATGAGACGGAAGCAGCATCATCGCGTGGCCGCCTCCAATATTTGTTCTGGTGGATATGTTCGAATCATCATCGTCGACGCGCGAGCATACAGAATTTGACTTTTTGCGTGACTTTTCCTTCAAACGAGCGAAGAGTTTGAGTAGGACATGCGTGTCGACAGATCGAAAGCCCTTTGTGAGACGTCGTAGCTGAAAGCGCACGGCTCTTTGCTCATCTCGTCGCCAACGGTGCCAAAGCTCGAGAGCGAAACACGCTGGCTTTGCGCCTCCTATTTCTAGAAGAGCGCTAGAATGTGGCTGGTTGCCCTATAAGGGTGTCGGTGCACCGTGCTCTGGCTATCTTTCTGCTGCGATGATGATAGACCCTCACAGCTCCCCCCCGTTCTTCCGTGAATCGTCGCACTTGGTAGTAATTTACTAGCAAATGGTTTTCTCCATAGTAATACGAAGGATGCAAATAAAGCGTGCGGTATCCAATTTCGGCGAGGATTGGCGTGCTGAGAAACGGGGAACGCGGACGCGTGCCACAGCAGCGCCGATGCGCCAGGCAATTTCGCGTGTTTTGCGCATTCAGCTGACGGCTGACGGGCGGTTGGGACAAGTGTGGTGCTTGCGATTATTGCTTGGGGGCGGACAGGCGAGAGTTAGCTGTGTGACAGTAGTTCCGAGTCCATACCGCTGGTGGAGAGACGATCAGAGTAGTCGGGAGGAGGGTAGAAAATTCTCGGGTATGTGGAGAAGATCAGCCAGCAACACATATCAACAGGGGCGTGAAGCATTTCCAAGGAAGACAAAAAAAAAAATCAGGCTTTCACGGGGGCGGAGAGGTGGAGGAGCGCCTGAGGGATAACAACATGACGATGATACGGAGACTCCGTACTGTCTCGGCCATGATATTCGCCGGAGAGCGAAAGGAAGGCTGGCTGGCTTGCAGCGTAGCGGAGAAGGCGTTCTCGGGCGGGTTTCCTCTCTCAGCCTCTGCCTCTTCTCTGCCTCTCTTTTTTTTTGGGGGGGGGGGGGAGGTTTTTTTTCCCGCGCACCATGTTCCTTTCTGAAAATCATTCCGACACCAGTCGTAGCCTCTTGGCCCAGTCATCTTTCGGCGGCGATTGCACGATTGCTCGGTCGCAGTCACGAGCCGGTCACGAGGCTTGGCTATTCATGCCGACTCGAAACGATAGTCACAAAAGCAGCTCGTCGATCAGGCCCCCAATACTCTAGAAACATCTTAGCAGCCGGGCAGGTTTGCTTGCCACGTCATCTTGTTCATGCTCTGCTGTTATTCGTGCGAATTCGGTTCTGAATTGATTGCTTTGCGCTCGATATCAGGAATTCTGCCATGCGCAGTTGGTCTCCGCTGGCGTGAGGACCCTCGGACAATGTGCGTCGGATGCTGCCATACGCATGCTGATTGGGCTCCTTCGCCGCTGCGGGTTGTTGCCTTCTTGCCTTCAAGCGCGGTGCAGCAGCCAAAGCCAACAGCTATCAGCCAGAAGCCATCAGCAGCGTGCAGAAGAGAAGATGGCCGGTGTGGAAGTCTATCCAGAGCACGGCATCGCTCCACGCGAGGTAACACACTATGTTGTAGGCGACGCATGAGGCAATTGGGAGACTATCAATCTGTGTCCGTGTCCGCTGTCGACAGCTGTGAGAGAGTTGATTATCTGTTACGACATTCACGCTGGATGCGTCTTTGTCACCTGTGCCATGTTTGAGAAGTCCATCGTTTGTGCGATACGAGTGCTCTCGACACGGCTGGCGACCCAACCGTTCGGTTCAGTGAACGTCTTTCTCCTGAAGGCTGCGTCAAATCAGAACTCGACTTGTCCGCGCGGAGCCGAGGACGCAATCTTCCTCCTCGCAGAAGTCTGCTTCCACCTTTTTCCGCCTTCGAACCGTCAGAAATCCTCTCCTGACATCACGACCGAGACAGGAATATCTGAGATGCATGCATCGGCCCATGCACTCCATGGCAGCTCAGCCAAGCAGACGCCAAAACCCCGCCATCAACCTGTCAGACACATCACCATCAGGCCTGCCCCCTCCCCCCGCCGTCGACTGGGAATCAGCGGGAAGCAGGGCTCTCCTTGCCTGTCCCATCTGATATCGGCATGGTTTGCACGGCCGGAGAGCATCGAGAAAAGAGCCGGCAGAGGAAAAAAAAAGCTCGAGACATGCAAATCAGTGGGCTGCCAAAAAGGCGCTTATGCATGGCCGTTGGATTTGCTGGGCTCGGTTAGAGAGCGCATTTCAAAGCAGTGAAATCATCTCAGATCTCGAGGCGAATGGCGCAGAAGCCAGAGGTCAAAGGTCAAAGTCCAAAGACCTTGGCAGCTGGCTCGTTGATTCCCTCGGATCGTCGGCAGCATCTCATCTAGTCATGTTTCCGTCTTCCGGGGAGATGATTGCGAGCGCCGTCAGGCCACCACAGCTAGCTCTGCGTGTGTCGTCTGTGACGTTCCGGGACGAGAAGCAGAAACCCTCAAGGAAGCTCGGGAAGCCAGGTGAAGCTTGAGAAAATCACTGCTAGACATGGGAGGGGATTTTCCTCCACATCCTCATGCCCCTTTCCAAGTGCTGCCCAGGTGCCCAGGCAGGTTTGACAACGCGGCGGACAGAACCTTAACCTAAATACTACTACAGGTACCACAGTGCCACTGCTGTTCGCCGGCTGAACAGTCAGCAGAAATGGTCGCGCTTACCATAGTGATTCGTGACGAGAAAGAAGAGGCGGAGGGTGGCGCAAGATGCCTGCCGCCTGGCCGAATTTCTCTTTTCAGAAAACGGCAGGCCGGACGCCTCGCAGTGCCGATCGCTCTCCAGCGGGACTAGTGCCGTTAAAAGCCGGACTGAATGGCTCCGGCAATCATAATGAATGATGATCATTGTGTGGTGTGTTCGCATGAGGAACATGGAAATATTGAACGGGAGCGGGAAAAGCTTGAATTTCTCCAGGCAGGCCCAACCAGCAATTCGACCGTGTTTCTGGTTTGTTTCAGAGACAAAAGTCCCCAAGGAAAAGAGAGGAAACTAGAGCCCGGCAGCCTTGGAGGGGTGCCATGTGAGGATGCGTTATGTAATTATTCATCCCTGCCAATTCACCTCGTATTGGCAGAAAAACGCCACGAGCTCGTGCTCCCACCACCCTTTTGCATCCATGTCTCCCATCCCAACGGCCGGCTGGGCACCATCTGGATTCTGCAATCATTAACCCTACCCTCTCAGACCCTCTCAGACCTCCTCCATCCATCAGATACAGGAGGCCTGCTGATGTCGGATGTCAACTCGACTCTCGAGAGAGCGGCGCAGCTCTCCTCTTCCAGTTACGCCCTACTGATCTGTCGTCTGTGTCACTCCCATCGGAATTGCTTCTGCTGCAGTAGAACTAGCACATGATGATCGCGACCTCTCCACGACTCTTTCCGTCCATGTCGGGCACCACAAGCCTGCTCCAGCTGACTCTTTCGTCGAATGCAACTCGCCGCCGCAGTGGTTTCGAGCAACCAATCCACTGCGATAAGCCGAAGCCTTTTCGCCGTGAAAATGTGACGGCGACTCGAAGCATCAAGATCCGTTTGGCTTCCAGCGGAGCTGCCGCCAGATTTGACGAGATCTCCAGCCGCATGCCCGCATCTTGTACAACTGCCTTCCTCATTCCAGGCCTCCTGCTTCGCGGGGCCAGCTCATCCTGAACGCTGGGTCCCGAGAGGTTGACTGTTGCAAGCACAACTTCAACAGGACGAATTATCGTCCGAAACTGCCCGCCGTCGCCTCGGTACCATATTAGAGACCTGTGATGCTGCGCTTTCGCGTCCGAGGTTGTCTCTGATGAATATTTGTAAAGATGCAGTTCGCCGTCATTCCTGCCTGTGAGCTCGACCCCAGACGTAAAGCGCGATAGCGCATGTTCTGGAGTAATGCACCCGGTTCTGCTTGCTCGTTCAACAATTGATGTCGTGTCTAAGTTTGCGTCCTAGGTGTCGGTTTAGAGTTATCGTTGCAGGACCAGGCATTATCCCTTTCTCGGTACCTGAGTTCTCTCCCATGTCTAGTTTGCAGACTCGATGTGGCAGCTGTCTTGCCCAGGTGCCCAGGGCGTCTCCGCATTCTACAAACTCCCCCATTCGGAGCATTTCCATACAAGGATTCACTTTGAGATAGCAGACAATAAGGGCCGGCAGCTGTTTGTCCCAGCCTTCTTCATCAACACCAGAACCGCCACGCGGCCTGTTTCATGGTACTTTGGTAACTGCTGGATGCAACTCGGATCACGCGTTGCTATCTGGATCGTGCAAAGCGCAAACGCGACCGATCGCGGGTCGGCTACAGAGGAGCACCTGTGGCCGTGCTAAAACTTTATACACAGCTGCATCATACAGCTGCATCATCGAGCTGTGCTGTAACGGTCGTAGAACAATTTAATTAATTCTGGGACATGTGAGAGGCTTGCAGTAGCATCAGCTCGTTTCTAACCATCAGACCATTCTGACACCTGAGGCGGCCCAGCGGGTGAACTACTGTTGGGCTTCATCCTTCGGCCGCGGTTGGTCTTCGAGCCGGCAGCGCTTGCTTGAGTTTTGTTCACGTCGGCGCGCAACCGTTCCTGTCAGCTCTGGTTGGAGGAGAGTGGATAAAAGCATGGACGTTCATTTCACTCCTCTACGGGATCTTCCTCAATAGGTATTTTCATAACTAGTTATTGCCGGCCGAGCCGTGATGGATTCTTTAGCCCAACGTCCGTGACGATAGAAATGGTATAAACAGCGGGCAGGCATCACCCTTGGTCGGAGTATTGTTCGAGAATTCGGCAATGAATCATGGCTGTTCGGGGGGCCGTCCGGGGCATGAATCGACCCTGCTAGCATGCTGATCTCGCAACGCCTCTCCAGTCTGACAGCGCCAGAGATCTCGGCCAGCGGGCAAGGCTGCAAGCCGTTGCAAACGATCAACGGCCATGGCAGGGTATTTTTTATTGCCTGGCGGATCTCAGGGCATGTTGCTGTTTCCCTGAATCCTGCTCACCCTCTCTCGGACAGGCCTCCGCAGATAGCTGTTTGTCGATCCGAGTCTTGTTTTGTCGTCGAGGAAGTCCCGTCAGGCACGCGTTAAGCTTAGGGGTAAAAGCGCGCAGTGGCCATTGATTGACGCTGATCACTTGCATTGCTGAACTGGACAGCGGGCCAATGAGGGGTGCCTCGAGGGAAGAGGAGTCTCTGCGCCGCGCAAAACGGTTGACTTGGCGGAGGGGCGGACTCAATGGAAGCGAGCAGGGCGCCTTTGAGGCCATGGCTGAATTCTGATACACGAGCGAGCTCGTTGAGTGCTTTGGTGGGCCGGAGCTGGCGCTCGCAAATCTCGCAAATCAATAATCCCCGGCGATATTAGGTGCGGAATATTATCGTGGGTGGTGTTTTGGAGTGCAGGATTTATCGCTGCGGCACCGCTCGGAGAGCATGCTCAGCAGGCGTGTTTGAAAGCGATTGACGCTCGTATGAGCATTCGCGCCTATGAACCCAGCGCGGCGGCTCGTGCGAATATCGCTGTCAGATTCCGCGTGCCGGTGGGAGTGTATTATTATTCACTGGCACGGGAGGGGATTCACTACGGAGTGCTGGAGTAGTGGTGGGCAGTGAGAGATGCCTAGCCTGATGGAGATGGCCCAGTATTGCGTGCAGTTTTGCAGTCTGCGGGCGCGGTCTTCTGAGCCAGTGGCAGGCCTCGACGGGCAGGCTCGGTGGGCTACAGTAGGCCTCGACAGGATCACAGTAATATATTGTTTATCCGAAGATTACGGAGCCTCGGAGCCGTAGTAGGAGTTATGTTTCGTTAAAAATGCCTAGGAAGTGGCGACTAGGCCATTTACAGATACATTACTGATTAGTTAGCGCACGCCTATGGTCGTCTTCTCTCGGCAGTCATCCCAACTCACGATCCACAGAATTCCCCAGCACCCAGCGCGAAAAAAAAAAAAAAAAAGTCTCGCAAGGCTGGCACCCACGAGACGATACCACACAGAGCGCACATCACCACCTCTGAATTTACTCCTGCTCTCTTCCACCTCACTTCCATTACCTTCACTTCATCCTTTTCTCCATCATCCCCATCACATTCATCACATTCATCACCAGCAAATCAGCGTCGCCCGCGCCATCTCCGCCACCGCCTCCTACAAACCACCCCATCCCAGCCACCCTCCCCGTTGCGGACAGTAGCCGTTGCACGGGGACTTATTCGCGTTCAACAGCCGCGGCGACGGCTCTCTTTCGGGAAATCGTCCCGTCCTCGCATCCCTCCACTCACATTCACCCGTTCGCAGGCCAAGACACTGCTTCGCCCCCTCGCTGCACGGTGGCTGGGCTCGGGCGCGTTAGGGTGTTTGGAGTTTATTTCAGTGCGAGTGGAGCCCTCACTTTAGCACGCATCCTCGCATCCTCGCATTCTCATCCTGGCTCTGTGGTGTGCTGAAATTACGCAGCTCGTGCCGTACACTGCAGCGCTGCACGGACGGCCGTTGTTAGCCTGCTATCTCGCCCAACACAGACACTGACTCCTCCCACCCCCAGGACGGAGGGCAGACCGAGTAATAATAACAATGTCGCATGCGTCGCAACAAGATAGGGCGAAGTCGCCCCGGAAGTATAAGGAAGAGCCGGCTCCTGTGGCGGCCCAGCTGGTGAGTGCCTCCCTGCCATCTCTGCACACTCAAACTCGACCTCTCGCTGCTTGTTCGTTGCTTGTTGCTTGTCCGCTGTCTTGCCTTGCCTTGTCCACACACGCAAACCCGTTGCCCGTTGGCTTCGCTCCCTTCTTGCATGCATCAGCCCTCTACTGCACATCGCTGCTGCAACGACGCCGCATACGGAGCTATCAAAGTTACCCCAGCTCACGCGCGTTTCTGGCTACATGGTAGGCCCTTCTCGCCAAGCTGCTGGCTTCAACCCTACACCCACACTACCCTGAGTTTCCTTGTCCTACCCTGTCCTGTATCTCTCCTTGAGCGCCCACCGTTTCTCACGCCGCCGCACCTGGGCACCCATGCGACTTGGGGCTCTGGGGCCTTCCGCTGTCCACCGCGCCCGGTCCGCTCAAGCACTGTGCCATCTCATCATTCACCACGATCCTCGTCACCTCATCTTTCCTAGACTGCATTCCTTCCCTATAACTGAATCACACCGTCCCTGTTCTTGCTGGGCCCTGTTCCTGGCATATCGACTTCTTGTCGCAAGGCCTCGTCTAGATTGATGGTCGCAGGCGAATCAGCAATTTTGTTAGACGACACTTCATATGCCCCTCACCCCCGCACTCCGAGCCCCATAATCACTACTTCCTTCTTCCTAAATACCCTGTATTTGTTTGTTTTTCTACCTCGTCCACTATCTAGTTTGCCTTGTCCATTTCCCACACCCTTGGATCGATCTTTACCCAGGTATTACTGTCTCTGTGTCTCATACGCCAGGATTCGAGGATATATTTTTTTTTCCCCTCTCTTTTCAATTGTTTGAGCAACAACACCAATCATTATTACATGCACACGGGTCGTCTAAAGTGCTGCAAGAACGTGGCTAACTCGTGTTGCCTTTCCTCCAGCATCATCCCCACCCCTCAGCGCAGGGCCTCCCACCGCCGCAACACCTCCAACATCCACGTTCTGGAGTTGTTCAGCAGCATCATCCTGACTCTCCCCATCAATCCCAACCAGTGCAGCCACCCGCTCAAGGTCACTACGCGTCGCCGCATCCTTCGAACCCACCACTTCCGCAGCAGCATCAGTCGCCGTACGTAGGATCGATTCCAGGACCTCCAGGACCGCAATCGCAGGAAGTTCCCTACTATTCCGCGCACCCGAGCCCTTACAGCACCAACAGTGCTGCAGGAAGCTACTCGTCTTCAGGTAAGTTTTTCTTTCGTTGGTGTTGTTTTGGGTAAATAAACGCGTTTCTTCGCGACATCCCATGCGTTCTTTTGTCCGAGACGGTATCCTTCGGCTTTCAGTTAAAATTCAGCCATTGATTCTTACGCGCAACGCAGAAACACCAGAGCTCATGGCAGCCGCTACCATGAACCGCACATTTCCCCCAATCTATCATACGCCGCAGTCCAACTCTCCCGCATCTGTGCAGTCACCTCAGCATGATCAGCACGGGAGACCTCTGTACGGGCAGCCAACTAGTCAGATGCAACCGAACATGTACTATACACCGTACTCCGTTCCACAGCAATCTCCTTATGCCCAACATCCTTCTTCTCAGCAGCACCAGCCGTTAGCCACCAATTCGCTTTTAATGTCTCATCAACAAGGCCAGCAGATGCAACACCAAGGATCGCACCCTCACACGCCAGGAATGACCGGAAGCCCAAAGTCGAGGATGTCCCAAACCCCACTGCAGCGACCAGCGTCTGGATTGGGACCGCCTCAGTCCGCACCCACGGGGCCTCCAGTGGGCGCGCCTAACATGCATCCGGGCGCTCCAGGAGGATCCAACGTGAACCCAAACGCTGCTCCTGGCCCGATTCCCGCCACAACACCACTCGTCGTGCGGCAAGACCAGAACGGTGTGCAATGGATCGCGTTCGAGTACTCTAGAGATCGTGTGAAGATGGAGTACACCATCCGATGCGATGTCGAATCGATAAACGTGGACGAACTTCCGCAGGAATTCAAGACAGAGAACTGCGTTTATCCTCGAGCGTGCTGTCACAAGGACCAATACAAAGGCAACCGCCTTCATTACGAGACTGAATGCAACACGGTGGGATGGGCATTGGCCCAGTTAAATCCATGTTTAAGGGGAAAGAGAGGTCTCATTCAACGTGCTGTGGACAGCTGGAGGAATAGTAATCAAGATCCACGGCTAAGGAGCAGGAGAGTGAGGAGAATGGCAAAAATCAGCAACAGAAAGGCCGTTCAGCAAGCACAACACGGTAACCACATGGCAGGTCCAGGTGGACCAGGTGCGGCGGGGGTTCCAAATTCCGCTGGTTTGGCGGCGCCAGGTCCCAGGCAGCCTAGCATGAGCATGGGAGGTCCGCAATTGCACCACCACCATGAACATCCAGGCGGTGGGCCTCCAGGTGGGAATGATGATGTTAGCGGTATGTTTCACCAGATGTGACGATACGTGCAATAAGCAAACTTGACGGATATTGAAATGAGAAACACCCTGTCGTTCTGTATCGCGTGTACATTACACATTCCTTGATGTAACACTTTCCCCCATGTCAAACACGTTTTATGCACCAAAAAAAAAAAACACGGTACGAGAAATGTGCAAGCTAATGTCCTTTGTTTTTCTTTGTAGCTGGCAATGAGTACCCAGAAGCGCATACTCACCACCATCAAGCCCCGAACGGCCAGGGTGGTTCATCCCCAAACGATGTACGGCACACACAGAATTTCTACCCCTCGTTTCCAACGAGCTCCTCAGTGGGCAATTCAGACATGCCTCCAATTCACGATGGTATGGGTCATGTCACCAATCACGCCCCTTCTCACGCTACGGCTGTTCCGGTATCCAAGCAGGATGAGGAAGAACGCAACATTGCATTATTTGGAGATCTACCAGACTCAAAACGACGAAAGTTTATCCTTGTAGAAGACGTCCAACGAGGTACTAGGGTCCGCGTTCGAGTCATGCTGGACCAAGTCCAAATGGAGGAGATGCCGGATTCGTACCGCAAGCTCAACTCGGTGTTCCCACGCTCCTATTTTCCAATGCAGATGACATCGCCGCCAGCATCTCCCCGCGGGAGCAAAGTGTTCAACGATGAAATTGAACCAGCCGATGAAGCCGCCGCGCCGGTTGCAGGTTCCCAGCTTGTACCAGTTCCAATGCTGGACGGCACCGAAGCAAGAGTGCCAAAGCCGCGGTTGACGAGGGCGAAGCGAGGCAAGGAGATTACGTTGAACGACCTGGGATATCGGATGAGCTGGAGCCAGAGCCGTGTCTTTGCAGGACGGACGCTTTTCCTGCAGAAATCACGTAAGTCAAGTTTTCTCGTGAAATGAGATGAGACAGCGAGACATCTACTGACTTACTATGACAGTGGACGCCTACCGCAACAAGATGCGCAGCACCATGGTTGCAGCAGGCCAGGACGTTGCCAGCGTCGCACCGCACTTCGAGACGCGCGTGGGGAAGCGCAGGTGGATGGAGAGGAGCAAGAAGGCGAGGCGCGAGCAGTCCCCTTAAGAATGAGGACCCCCGGACCCAAGTCGCATGCCAGACCTGTCAGACACGGATGCGAACCTGTAGCCGAATCCGCTCTCTCCTAAGCGACCACAGGGTACCCCCGTTGATGAGCGGGAATCTTTCCTAATCCATCGCGGCAGACTGCTGTCATCATAACGACCCGATGTGCAAAACCGGACCCCATCACATCGTCACGTACGGCCACTCGTTTGCGTCGGCTTATCCTGAAACTCGAGCGTGGATGTTACTATTCTCATCCTGTCCACCTCAACCTGGATTACCTTCTATCAGGTCCCAACCTCAAATATACTCGTGTTGCATGTTTCGATGTGCCTCAGTCTTTGATGTTGTAGCTGGCTACTAGGCCGCTATGATGGCGTTAGCATTCGATACCCTTTGCAGCATTATGATGTATATGTGCTGCCCCGAAACTCTGCTGGCTCCTCTTTCACGTTATTTGTTTATCCAGCTTTTCTTGGTTCTATATCCCTGTGCTTAGACTAATGGTGGCATGCACTTCTCTTTCTTTTTATGGTTTGGGCGGCTTTTTCTTAGGGTGGATATTCTATGATTGTTTTGGCTGCTAGGAATGAATGGATGGGAGGATAACATTGTGATATTGCTTTTAGCATCGTGGAGGAAAAGCCTTGCTTTGTATAGTTCGTGCTTGTAGGCACAATGGACGGCCTGACTGGGGGTCAGTGAACTGCATGGGACTCTGCTTTTTGACTATTTTGATGTTTGGCCTCTTTGTGCTCTCCCCTGCCACGCGACCTGAGTTCGTTGCTGGCGTAAAAGGCTCGTGCCAGTATGTCCTCTTTACCTGGGATATGCCGGCTACAAATATTTCACTAGGAGGATAGAAAAAACTGCTCAAAACTCGGTTCGCCATCTATTAATTTCTCTCTATCGAAAACCATAGATGCTCCTGAAGATCTCATGCCACGTGGCCCAACACAGGCCACACCCGTGGACATGACAAGGCCTGGCTAAATATTACGATTAAAATTTGGTCGGACGACACTCCGGGGAATTGGGGTTGGTTCGGGGCCCAGATGTGAACAATTCCGCTGCTCGCATCCCTGGATGCATGTCTTGGCCTAACTCTGGGTTTTTTGAAGTGGGTTCCAGGATTGGGGACTAAATGGTATTTGTAGGGATCTGGAGGGATTTGGAGTGAGCTAGTTTGGGATGGCGGAGGAAGTTCCGGGGATTTTGTTTGGCTATGTAAAACGGACAGAGGCGCCGTTTTACATCAGGGGACGTCAGGATGTGGGTTGAAAGTGTGGTAGGGAAAGCCACCCCCGCACATACCTGAGATGGCCTGGGGAGGGAGGAAGCTTGGTCTACGCAGAAGTGAAGACTTGGCAACGGTTTCGCTTGGGGTCGGTGATTGGGTGAGAGAGGTGTTGAACGTGTGGACGTGTGGACGTGTGGACGCGTGAGAGGTAGATGGATGGATAGGATGGTGGTCTGGGTGGTGTCTGTACTAGTGTCTGTACTAGTGTCTGTACTATGTACTAGTGTCTGTAATAATCTCTGTACTAGTCAGTGCTAGTGTCTCGATATATGAGATTGGTTTCAATATCAGTCATGGCTAGGTTAGACTCAGTTTTTACGTCCTTTTGATAACAGCCTTGAATCATGGACGTTGCAAACGGTATGGACAATTATCGCAATGGAGCAAGCTTATTAATGTGACTGTTTAGAGTTGATCGAAGTTTCACATACTATAGTGAACAAGCTCATAGAGTAGCTGGCAAACAGGAAGGGCATTATGAAAACATAATCATCTTCAGCGTTCAGGAGCGTTCATGTGACCCAGTGATTCTTGATGCTGATAGTGACCAATGCAAGGCAGTGATGGATAGTTATGTTCCTTGGTAGTATTACCTATGATGCAGTTGATTATGAATATTGATGACCCTAATACTTTCATGTTTGTTGATATACCGTCCTCTCTGTACGTACGTCTGTCATGTCAATGGCCTTCTTCTTTTTTTCTTTCCATGGATGCTCGGAATACTCTCTGCCGGCGTTCGGATGTCTTTAGCACCGGCTAGGCGCTTTCGGATTCCCTCGCGGACCGCCGATGTCCATTCAGGAACCGTTTTGGCTTCTTTCAGTCCTTTCACAACAGCCTCAACCTGCTAATTGGTATTACCGAATCGACGAGTAGAGAGTCTCCATCTCCGGTGTTAAGACGTGGTCTGCAAGAACCTTTCAACCGATGAAGCTTTGACGCCTGAGATCGCAAAAGGCCGACGGAAGCCGACCCCACGTTTTTATCGTTTCTCAGCTTAAATGCTGGGGAGCCCATCACCATCCACAAAACTGCACCATGGCAGCATCAGCAATACCCCCAAGACTCCTCTCGCGGAGCATACGACAGTTATGCAGACAGCGCCCAGCACTCATCCCACTCAATGCGCGGCGAGCGGCGTCTTCGAAGCATCCAAAGGGCTTTGTGCCTCCGGCGAAGGAAGACCTAGAAGAGCTTCGCGAACGTGTCCAGGAGTTTACCCGTACGCCACAAACCTCTGATCCATATCACCTGAGACTAACCTAAACTATTAGGACGCGAGATATCCGAAGAAGTAGCGCAAAAGACCGACCACAGCAATGAATTCCCCATGGATATGTGGAAGAAGCTCGGCGAAGCAGGCTTCCTCGGTATTACGGCAGACGAAGACTTTGGAGGGCTAGCAATGGGATATCAAGCACATTGTGTGGTTATGGAGGAAATAAGTCGGGCATCAGGTTCATCTCGCCAAATCAAATCATGGTGATTCTTGTGACTAACCGCGTCAGAAAGGCAGCATCGGCCTCTCCTACGCCGCACACTCTCAGCTGTGCGTAAACCAATTCATGCTCAATGGCACCCCTGAACAGAAAGCGAAATACCTACCAGGACTAGTATCAGGCGAAAAGATTGGTGCGCTGGCCATGTCGGAGCATTCAGCTGGTTCGGACGTTGTCAGCATGAAGACGACGGCGAAAGAGGTGGATGGAGGATACCTTTTGAATGGCACGAAGATGTGGATCACGAACGTATGGCTCTCAACCTGTTCTCTCGGAAGAACTATATTGACCCGTGTAGGGCCCTGACGCACACTACATCATTGTGTACGCCAAGACAATCCCCGACGGGGGTAGCAAAGGCATTACGGCTTTCATCGTCGAATCCTCCAGCAAAGGTTTCTCCTGCGCGCGCAAACTAGATAAACTCGGCATGCGCGGCTCCAACACCGGCGAATTGATCTTCGAAGACGTCTTCGTCCCTCGTGAAAACGTGCTCGGCGCAGTGAACAAGGGCGTGCGAGTATTGATGGAAGGTCTGGATCTCGAACGACTGGTTCTGAGCGCTGGGCCGCTTGGGTAAGCCTCGAAATCCCTCATGCTCACAGCCCATTAAGCCTGAAGGCCACCATCAAATAATTGACCATCTTTAAACTAGTATCATGCAAGCGGCCCTCGACCTCGTTCTCCCCTACACCCACACCCGCCGCCAATTCGAAACCCCCATCGCCCACAACCAACTCATCCAAGGAAAGCTCGCCGACATGTACACCAAATACCGCGCATCAGCTGCCTACACCTACTCCGTCGCCGCCGACGTCGACAACTCCTCTACAATCCTGACCCAGGACTGCGCTGGTGCCATATTGTACGCTGCGGAGCGCGCGACAGAGTGTGGACTTGACGCCGTGCAGTTGATGGGCGGGATGGGCTATGTGAATGAGGTTCCGGCCGGAAGGTTACTGAGGGATGCGAAGTTGTATGAGATTGGGGCGGGGACGAGCGAGGTGAGGCGGATGGTTATTGGGAGAGCGTTTAATAAGATGCATGCCGACTCGAGGTGAGCCATGGTATCGAGTGCATTGAGCAGAGGATTTGCGCGATGTGATTGTGCGTGCTATGAATGAGATCAGCATTATTATTATTACTAGAGGCTATCACACATTAGGAAGCTGTAAAAGCTGGTTTGAGGAATATTATATTGCTTGCACATTGCCTCTCTGCCGATGAGGCACGCTTCAATAACTACATGGTCGGCAAATACCATCTGAATATGACAGCATTAGAAATCGAAACTAAAGTGCTGTATACACTGATCACGGCCATCCACCCATTTGTTGCGACGTTGTTGGTGAGCACCGCTGCGATGTACGCCTATTCTTCTCCTTGCTTGAGTGCCGATCCCATTTTTGTGAAGCAAACAGCCAAACAATAACGAACCCTGTCTGATGCTCTCCTCATTGATACTCTCACCCATGGTGCTCTCTTCTTGATGCCCTCTCCCTTCACAGCCACTTGACTTTTCCAGCTCAACAATCTGCACCAAGGGGTGCTAGCTTACTACCGTAATGCCTATCGTCCCGTCTGACCAAATAGGAAGGCCTATCTTTTGGTTTCAGGGAATGGGGATCAATGTACCTACAAATGAGCGCGAACATTAACTTGCCTATCGGATCAACTGCGTGCTCAGAGTACTCCTGGATCCTAGTGCTGTGCATCAACACCATATCCCCGTGCCCCAACGGCATCTCAATCACCGGGGGCGCGTTCGACCTCAGCTTTTCATTCCCTTCTTTCACTCTAAATGGCCCCAACTTCAGCTTCCGGGGGGAGCTCCTGGAGTCTCGCCTTGTATGTCTCCCGATCCGTGGCCTTTAGAGACACCGAGATAATACTTCACCTTCATTCTCAGCCTCATCCTTGCGGGCACGTCGAGTGACAGCGTTACGATTGTGGGGCCAAGTACGTGTTCACCGTCATCATGGTAGTCGATGGATTGGTCCTCGAAGTAACCTAGAGCGGGGACTTCATTGAACTCGTTATGGCCTTCCTTGACGACGAGGCCGGGGTCCCAGTTGAGTCCGGATAGTGCATCTTTAATGGCGTCGGGAGCATCGTCGAAGCTGCTACTGGCGGTGGTGGCAATGAACTTGTAGGGCATTCCGAGGTTTTGGGCGAAGTGCTGGGTCAGCTGTGGGCCCTTCAGCTTGGAGCGTTGTAGTGGTCGCCTACGCAGTCCGGTATCAACCTTTTGTAGTTCTTCGAACATATATGGGATCGCATGATTTTTCGATGACGGTCTTGTTTGCGATAAGATGTGCCATGAATCCGTCTATACGTGGGATTTTGAAGTAGTTGATCCGGTGATTATGCTGGAACTCCAACCGATTCTTGACCCGGGGGGAGGGATATGTCTCTCGAGAAGGCGTAGTTGGTTGACAGAGGATAGTAGGGATCCAGAAGCGCAATCGCTGGAATTTGTTCGTGCTTGAGACTGTATTTGTAGTCACAGTGAACGTTTCCACATTCCCATCCCAGCCAGGCCTCGCGAGAGCTACATCTACCACGTCGAAGGCACACGAAGCCCTTCCACGCTTGAAAAGATACTTCTTGACCCATAATGGGCCGAGAGCTGATCTCCATCAACTCCGGGCCAAGTGGGTAGGGCTCACTATCATGTGGCCAAGCAGTTTCCTGCTTGAGGAATTGCGGATCATAAAGTAGATCGGCCTCCTTCGGTTTGGAGCCGTCTTCGAATCTCCAGAATTTAGAGCAGACGTGTTGCAAATATATCCATCCTCAGAGATATACTTGCTGGCTGTCTTCTTTGCAATTGGAGCACTTCTGGCTGATAAGCGGAGATAGTTCCCCAAGGCCAACCGGCTCTAACGACCCCTTCGGAGACCACCAACAGTCTTGGTATGGCCTAAGCTTTTCAAAACGGTACCGGAATAATTTCTTTCGCCCAGAATTTTCACACCAGACGTGTGTGGTCTTAAAACACCCAAGAACGTTGTATGGATGTGGGGACTGTGAAGGCGATTTTGGGTTACCTTCTCCCATAATGATAACCACCGGATCGAAATGAGCCAAGTTTGTTACGCATGTCAACAACCTGCTTGCTTTCCTTCTGGTCCTTGTTTTGAACAGTACTTCCCGTATCCTTGTCCTTTGACAGACCCCCGCCAGCACGAGACATGACCACATTCACATCCATGGAGTCCCTAAGGTGGGATTCTTTGTCGAACATGAACCCGCAGGCAAATTCACCAGCGCAGTACCCACCGCCCTGGTATGAACGGAAGTATGGTAGTGTTTCGCACAGAGCCTGGCGACCGTCTGCCTAAACAAGCGGTTGACTCGAAGGGGGAGGCTTTGGTTGTACGAAGGCCAGATTGGCCAGCTGTTCCGCCACATCAACTAAATGCCTAATCTCCTCGTTGATCTGAATTCCCCAAGAGGCTCGATAAGTTCTTCGACTGACCGTTTCCGAGTATCTTGATACTCCAGATAAGGTTTCAACGCCTGAACTGTAGCCGACAACGCAATAGTCAGAGGAAGCCTTCGCGATTTTACAGATGAACGCTTCGTGGATCGTGTCCCAGAGCTCTTCCGTGGCCTCTTAATCCACGGCCCAACAACGGCAGGTTTGACTGTCTCTTGAGCTACTAGCGTAGGCGCAAATGGTGTTTCGATAATGGGAGAAATGAAGTTAATCTCAAGACTGCTCTGCTCTGAATTCTCGAGAATCTGGTTATTCAGAGCAGTGGTGTTGATCTTCTGGTCTGATTTGTGTATGAGTTATGGCAGTAGGTGGGTCTAAACCCTGAGTCATGCTTACAATCCCTTTCTTTTTATGTACTTGTTTCGGGGTTTTAGCAGAAGGTAAGCCCCAGTCCTGAGTCGTGTTCGCAATCCACTGTGGCGCCTTTCTTTGACGGCCTGGCCTACGGACCGAACCCGAAGAAGTTAAATTCCTGCCTGAGGCTTTAGGGGCATTTTTGCGAGGTTGATTGTTTGCTGCTGGCGCTTTTGTCGGAAATAATGTGACTACCCCAGGCTCCTTGTGATGGTTCACCTGAAAGCGCGACTTCGTAGTACGACCAGAGCGCGGAAAAAAACATATTCTCGCTCTTCTCAAGTTGCAGTTGAGCTGGGTTGTTGAAGTCCAAACATTATACTGCAGCCAGAGGCAATCCAGGTAATTGTGGAGCAATGTTAGGGGATTCCCAACATGTCTTCTGTCGTTTCTTGAGTTGGGCCTCCGACTAGTCGTTTATATCAGAGGCAGCGAAGCTCAGTGGAGAGTCTAGAGTATCGATAATTTTTCCCAGAGAGTCAAAAAGGGTTTAAGAAATGAGTGGATGGCGAGTTTGAACCCCACTTCCTCTTCACGTTGGCAGTCGTCAGCAGTGGACGGGTTTGACTCTGCTCGCCGGCTGGAGATTCACTGGCCGAAGAAGCTCTTTCGGCGAATTCCCGACACTCGAACATCGCTCTGCGAAAGGAGGACATTTGGACTTAATCTCGTGGCTGTTTGATCTAAGCGTTTAGAATGATAACAGTTGATAGAGGTGGGCCAGGTATATGTTAACAAAGAAGGTACGGAGTAGACTACATTGGTTGGTATACAAACAAGCAGGAATGAAACTTCAAATAGTGAAAGTTAAAAACGAGGCGGTCAGCTGTCGCAGCCTTGGAACGATGACAGTAAGGTATCACGCCAGCAGTTTAGTGAGCTCGGGTCTGGAAGATGCGTCAGGTGGTATAGTTATTCTCGGTGAAAGACAACAGGCCTTGAGCTGTGCGGGCGAGTGAAAGTTGAATGTATTTTGAAGGCGATAGAGATATCACCAAACGCAGCCAATCGTAAGTTACAGTGAAGATGTACCGTTGGGAGGATTGGTAGCCGGGAGGGCGAGTCGGGGATGCGGGTGGGAACTACCAAGGAAAGCGGTTTCGAGACCTTTTTGGAGACGGTATTCACGTCGGCTTCAATACAAAAGATATAGAATTTCGCATCTCGGTATGTAGATAGATTGAAGTGAGAGGGGAATGAAGGCTAAGCCTGCAACAGGCAAGGAAGCGAGACGCTCCGTATCCTTGTCCAAGGTCACTGCCTGCCTGCTCCTTTGACATATGCTTCCTGCAAGCAATCCGAAACGGGATATTCGAGATTCATACTGAATTTTGCAATCGAGCATCCTGTATAGGGTCGAAGGCTGTCGAGAAGAAAGGTTCGCTGCAGATACCCTCTGCGACGGCTTCGTTTATAGTAGGCCCCGAATAATGGATTGCTATAAAGCACATGCTCCAGAAACAGATTGATATTAATCACCACAATATCCGCATCTTAGATACAATTGTCCAGTCCATTTGCTAGAGTATTTCGACAATCTTTCATCTTCCCACCTTTTACATTATCTGGCAGACATTACTTCAACTCTTGCCTCCATCTCTCGTGGATGGCCGTGAATTCATCGGATACGAAGGACGCCAGGACGCTAGGACGCTTGAGGGCGATCAGGAATGGGCAAAAGCGGCCATGGCAAAATGAGTTTGCGGCGATAATCATTTGAGATTGTACTTTCAATTGCTCCTATCCTGGTGTTAAAGCGACTTTTGCTCTCGGTGATGCAAGGTGACAGTGGAGAGTGCGGCTGTTTGGCGGTCTTCTGTACCATAAGCCATTTCGATGCCACCGCCAATCTTGAGATGCTGTAGGAACCCGTTGAGAAGCAAAGGAGGAAGGGCGAAGGTAGACGGATGAAGGTACATGCAAGCCTTGTGGGCCCATATTTTATATACGAATCTGGCGATTTGTTACTTAGGAAGGATTCTGATAGGCTCAAGGCTGTCTGGGGTCGGGCCATCGTATATATATATTTCCCGGGCTGCCTCAACACCATGGCCCATCCGAACACTTCTCGTTGCATGTCAAAGGACGTAAGCGCAGACACAACCGATATTGGGGGCCGCGCTGAAACCTGGATTTCCAGGCCATCGCGCGCACCATGCACCGAGTGGGCAACTCAGGGAGCCGCGGCTTGGATGCGCCCCAGCATTTTCCCCACACGGGAAGAAGCACCGTCGGGGATCGTCACCGTCGAAGACCAAGACCTCTTTCTCCTCACCGTGGCTTGATTGATTCTGTACCGGCCATCTCCTCCCTGCATTATTGTCATCGTCTGCTTTTGGACAGCTAAGCAATCAGCAGGTCAGTATATCTGATCAAACAGCCCTTCATTTATCCTCAAGAAGTAATTCTCACGACCGCCAGGAATCTGCCAGCCATGCCGTTCTACTCTCCGCCATGGGTTCCCAAGCTTCCATTCGATCCTCCAGACTCGATCTCCATTTCCGATTTCATGTTTGATGAGAACTACGGTCGACATCCGTTGGGATACTCTAAGCCGCCTTTCACTTGTGGTCTCTCTGGCAAGGAGTACTCGGCTTTGGAAGTCAGAGAACGGATAGACCAACTGGCGCGAGGCTTAGCGAAGGAGTTCGGGTGGCATCCAAATCAGGGATCCGAATGGGACAAGGTTATTGGCGTCTTCAGTGTCAATACACTGGATACTCTCACATTGGCGTGGGCTGCACATCGTCTAGGCGGTATTCAGACACCCGTCAGTGCCGCATACAACGCGAAAGAACTGGAATACCAGCTGAAAGATGCTGGCGCCAAGTGTTTGTTCACCTGCCTTCCTCTTCTCAAAACGTCTCTAGAAGCTGCAGAACATGCCGGAATTCCTAAGAATCGCGTATATATTCTCGAGGTTCCGAAGGAATTGACAGGCGGACATGGCAGCCCCAACGGTTTCAAGACCGTGGACGATTTCATTCGAGAAGGTGCCCAACAGCCTCGCCTTGAACCATTGAATTGGGAGCAAGGGCACGGAGCTAAGCGGACGGCATTTCTCTGCTATTCGAGCGGAACCTCAGGACTACCAGTATGACCTCTTTACTTTTTCTTTGATGGCCGTACGCTAATGGCTAGCAGAAAGGGGTCATGATCTCGCATAGGAATGTCATTGCGAATACTATGCAGCTTGCAACCTTCGAAAAGCCTTATAGAGACACATTGAGACAACCTGGAACCCAAGTAGATTATAATGAGACTGCTTTAGGCCTGTTGCCGATGAGCCATATATATAGTTTAGTCGTCATATGCCATGCGAGCGTCTATCGCGGCGATGGCGTTGTAGTGCTACCCAAGTTTGAATTCGCGACTTTTCTTCAAGCCATCCAGCGCTTCAAGATCAATTCCCTTTACTTGGTAAGGATTGTGCGGTTGTGTCAACGGCGCGAGATCTGACACTGATTTCTTGCAATCTAGGTGCCCCCCATCATTATCGTTATGACGAAGAACAAGCAAACAATGGACAAATACGACATGAGCAGTGTCAAAGGCATATTCACCGGTGCTGCACCCCTTGGAGAGGAGACTGCGAACGACCTGCAAAGTATTTTCCCTAACTGGACCATTCGGCAGGGTTACGGTACGTTTCAGGCCCTGAGGTTTTAGCGTTGATTTGAGCCATTGTGGCTCATTGAGACTGACTTCATTGTAGGCTTGACTGAGACGAGCACAGTCGTGTGCTCGACGAGCGGCCACGATATCTGGTTCGGTTCGTCTGGGTCTTTTTTGCCTAGTATTGAAGCCAAGATTGTCACTCCAGAAGGAACAGAAGTTAAAGGTTACGATCAACCGGGCGAGCTCCTGGTCAAGTCTCCCGCAGTCGTTTTGGGTTATCTACACAACGACAAGGCAAACAAGGAGACGTTCCAGGATGGTTACATGCGCACGGGAGACGAGGCATTGATAAGGAAAGCACCTTCCGGGCATGAACATGTGTTCATAGTTGACCGGATCAAGGAGCTTATTAAGGTCAAAGTAGGGTCTTTTGCGATATCCTCTATGACCATGAGACTAATGGCTTGCCAGGGTCACCAAGTCGCGCCCGCAGAACTTGAAGCGCATTTACTTACGCATCCTGCTGTGAATGATTGTGCGGTAATACGAGTCCCAGATGAGAAGGCTGGAGAAGTCCCCAAGGCCTTTGTCGTCAAGTCGCCATCTGTTGGACTAGAAGAGAGCGATCGTATGCTCGCACGGCAGCTTCAGAAGTACGTAGAAGAGCACAAAACCCGCTACAAGTGGATTACCGGTGGAATTGAATTCATTGATGCTATTCCCAAGAGTCCCAGTGGTAAGATTCTGCGGCGGTTTCTCAGAGATAGGGAAAAGGAATCGCGGAGAAGGAAAGGCGCCAAACTGTAGCTGTAGACTCGAGAGGCTCATTTTGCGCCTTGTGCTCCGATTTACGCTATGTTTTGATTCTGGATCTTAGACGGAAGCGCTGTGCAGTGGATATTCTGGGGTCGTGATACCTGAAATGTACGTAGAGAATATTAATTTGACGGCTCTTGCCATAGGAAGTATTTCTATCCCTATATCACGAATTGAGTCTTCATTGATTTTTAAATTCAAAGTGGAGGTGACGTCGGCCTTTGTTGTGTGACTCTCTGACTCCCGCGCGAAAAGGCGGCAAGGGCTGGTCAAAAAAGTTCAGGCCAAAGTTGAATTTCTAAGCACGACGAAGAATCGCCGCTCTTTCTACGCCCATTGCTCAGCAATAAAAAGCCTTCCGGCCACCGATTGCCCTCACTCTATTTAAACCTTCGAAACCACTGCGGCCCCCTGCAAACTTCTCTAAACCTCGTACAATGTCTGCTCACGAACCCCACCAAGAGGACGAAGACCTGGATGATGAAGGCGACGAGGCAATGCTAGACCCAGCTGAGGCTGGCGAGGAGATACCTGAAGATGAAGACGCTCCAATGGAGTCCGATGATGACGACGATCCTTCAGCGACCCTCGAGGAGATCCAGCTGCAGAATGACAGCGTAGCCCACTTCGATGGCCACAAAGACAGCATATTCTGCATAGCGCAGCACCCCGTACACCCAGAGATAATAGCAACTGGCGGGGGAGACGATATTGGATTCGTAATAGACAGTACGCCACCAGAAACACCTTTATTGCCCGCAAGCTACCAGAGCAACCCTCAGCCCGTGGAACGCGAGAGTCTTAAAGTACTATATAAGCTAGAGGGTCATACGGACTCGGTCAATGCCATCACATTCACATTGCCAAAGGGTCAATATGTCGTTTCTGCAGGATTGGATGGAAGGTTAAGAGCATGGCAGGGCGAGCCGACAGGACGACGATGGAAATTCCTGGCAGAAGCCCAAGAGGTCGAAGAGATTAACTGGCTTGCGCCATGTCCACATCCCGACTATCCAAACACAGTAGCGTTAGGAGCGAATGATGGTTCCGTGTGGATATACACGATTAATGCTGCGGTCACGTCCTCGCCCCTCACAATCGTTCAAGTGTTTTACCTTCATACAGAAAGCTGCACAGCAGGAGCATGGACTCCGGACGGGAAGCTTCTCGCTACTGTCTCCGAAGATTCAAGTTTCTATGTCTGGGATGTATTTGGAGAGGCAGCGGCTGCCGGTCTTGTGGAGGCTCAGGGAGGCCAGAGTGTAGTGGGACACACAGGCCTCGATGATCGCTTCCGAGTAGACGGCGGCCTCTTCAGTGTCGCCGTTGCGCCAAACGGGAACTTTGCTGCTGTTGGAGGCCGAGAGGGACAAATCCGAATAGTGGGGCTTCCCAAGGTAGGAGCCGAACCATCGTCGGCAGCAGGTGGAAAAGGCGCAGGCGCCAGAAACAAAGCAGGAGGGAGCAAACAAACAGGAGTTGCCAAAGGGCCTTCATCGTCTGCCAATGGTCAAGCTGGACAGATTCTTGCTTCGGTTCAGTCTGGAAGCGACAATGTGGAGACAATATCGTTCTCTCAACCACCGTTGACACTTATGGCCACAGGGAATGTGGACGGCTCCATCACCCTGTTTGACACCGCTCATCGTTTTGCTGTACGCCGGAACATACCAGGCGCTCACGAGGATGAGATGGGCGAGCAAGCTGTTGTCAAGGTTGAATTTGTAAAGAGCTCGGGAGCTGGTGGCTGGTTACTGACATCATGTGGGTACGACGGCGTAGTGAGGAGATGGGATGCAAGAGGAGGCACTGCCGCTGCTGCAAAAGGCCTTGTCAACGAATGGCGAGGGCATAGAGGTGGCGGTGAGGGCGGTGGTATCATGGGCTTCGTTCAAGGCGATGGTAAATATGTCGTTACGGCTGGCGATGAGTAAGTTCATACCCGGCCTTCGTCACTACAATATCATACTAATTTGGTGCGTAGTGGAGTATCGTTGGTCTTCTCGACACCGATATAGATGATGATACCCCTAATCAATCCCACTAGCTTTGAATCCCTTTCTTCTTTGCATTGACTTATCATGAGAATTAACCTGCACCAAAATCAAGTACTAAACACCATGCCGGGAAATTGCACAGAGATGGTAAGAATATCAGGGAGTGTGCCTGGCTCGTCGTTAACGTTTAACTTTGATTATGGTAACTTTCTTGAAACCTAAAATGAATCTGGAATTTGCACAACTATTTATTGGCTACTTCAAAACTCCCGAATTCCAGCACATTTTTCTCAACACAAGACCACTCTCAAATTCCTTCAATTCTTCCCCACCACCAGTCTTATCCCACAATGAAGTCATCCGGAGAACTATGCGCAGTCGCGTCGCTACTTACTGCGGGACTCGTGGCTGCGGCACCCATGAAAAGCACTTTTATCTCTGATTCTACGCAAATCTCCTCGTCAGGCATGCTCAACGAGGCATCGCCTTCCTTAGCAACATATGTGCCTGTCGATCCTGTGCAAAGTCTCCCACCGATTTTATTTACTCCCGGCAAGGACCATATCTTGTGTCCTATCTTCCCAGCGGAACCTGCACCGATCCTACCACCAATCCTGCTCTCGGACAATGAAAACCAGATGTTGCATCCCGCCTTTCCAGCTGGTCCTGACTCAGGTTTTCCCGATTATAACTCTCCCGCTATGGACATTCTCGAACCTCGAATGGACCTCACGAAAGCTCGCAAACCTCTGTGGATCGATATTGCAGCCCTGACGCTGGAACGAAAGATGAGGCTTGGTCTCAACCCAATCAATAATTTGCCTGTTGCTCCACCTCGGCCTCTGCGAGCTCTGCAACCCATTGTGGGTAGAAGACAAGTGAACACGAAAGGCAGGCTTCTTTTCTTGTCTCAAAAAAATCATCTCGAACCGCTAGACCCTTCACCGAGTCCAGAAACGCTCCCCCACCAGTGAAGAAGCGTTTTGTCGGCTAATTGGACGGGGACCTCGAGTCAGCGCAACCTACCAATTCCAATTCTGATCAGGATGTCTTCATCACATTCATTGGTCCACATCGGCATTCGACTGAGGCATCGGGTGTTTGAATGTAGTCTTTTCTTCCTCATTAGGTAGAAGCAGGATAAAGACCATAAATGTATTAAATTGGGAGAACTGCAGAGGAGCCCGACGCGTTAGCGCTGGATGGGGTGTTCATTAAGGATTTGTGGAAGGAATGGGTTTCTTGTTTGGCATTGTAATACTTGGGCGTCGTGCTCATCTTTCACCTCTATATTCTATCATCCTATGTAGAATAAGTACTCTTCAACTTGATATCTATTATCTTGCAGAGCCTTAATTTCCAATACAGTTGACCTCTGAAGGTTGTGCCGATATTATTGCTGTGTCATGGCCTCGCAGTGTGGGAAAAAGTGTCACACCGAACTACCTCGAAAGCTAGCCGTGCCAATTTAGGGGCTTGTTGTTTACTATGTGCCTAAGATGTTTAAAAGTTCTCTGAGTAACTTTATCTATACGTGAGGTCCGTAATTTTGCTGCTCCAAATGTTGATATACATTTGTGATATACAATTTCGTACCTGGGAGAGTGACCTGTTTTGCATCGCAAGGTGGTGGCCACCAAACCGCATGTGAGCGCGCTAAATTCTGCTTAATTTAATTTCTTATGGCATCTGCTCTGCCAGCCTGCCTTCCTACTTGCACTTTCCAACACACTCTCCAACCCACTCTCAATGAACTTCATCACCTCAACTCATCTCTACGACATGTCATCCAGTCTCGTTGAGCGGGTTCTCAATGTGGTCGAGCGGCTTGAAAGCGTTCTATTCTTTCTCATCTTCCAATGACTGAACTCGTGACCTCCAATCTCGTTTTTGCTCGCATCGTCATGAAATTATTCAAATCTCTCCCAATTTGCGAAAGACTCTGTTCTTCGCGCCAACGATCGCGAATCAAGCCCAGGAAACAAAATCTCCTCCAACTAGAGTCACTATAGGCCATGAAGTGCGCGAAAGCCAGGAAATGGAAGAGATTGGAGCTAACCCACTTGTTATGAAAACGTTCGGGGTACGCGCAATTTTTGGCGAGGACTCACGGTAGTCAGGTTGTTCTAAGCGTTGGGGAAAAAGTCCCTTGGAGTGAACTGTTGCTCGATGGTCCAAAGACAGTAATGTGGAGAAAAATGCTTGTTTCCAATCCGCCCCGTCCGTTTATAATCAACGCTGGCGGCCACATACGATGCGTCCAGAGCGGAGAGACTACCCTCTGAAGAAGCAGTCAAATCAGCAGCCGAATATTGCCAACTACGGATCCCTTTTTCCCATGCTTGGTTGGAGTGCCATCACCCCAGACCTTTTGGTATATCGACTTTATTCCCAACTGATTGGAGGCATACGATGCCGCTCACTTACCCTTTTTTGGGAATCAAGTCATACCTATACTCACAACGAAAGCAGGCCGGCAACTTGATTACTCCCGGCAATTGACTTTAGAATGTGGCACGTAGATAGGGCAAAATACTGCCTAGGTTGTAGATTTTGCTCCTTCAATACGTCGTATGGTGTCGGCTGCAGTGGGTACGGTGATTGCTCTTGTTGCCACATACGGTGGCAAGAGTTACTATGACCAGGTGCGTTTGTAATCCACTCGTTGATGTTCCCTATAAAATATCGAAGTTAATTGATTGACTATTTGGATGAATTCTCCCCTGTAATATGCTTCCACAATCGTGTTGAACTCTCCGATTTATATAATGGTTTGGAATAAAGGAATTTACTATTCCCACCGCATGAATGGGCCCTCTTCCGTTGACTAAAGCCATGGATAGGATTAAGGCCTCAAAGATAACGAATAAAATTTCGACTATCTTATCGCATGGCTTACCTTGTTTCCTTCTCGATCTTAGTATCCGTAAATGGAAGTGTGCTTGGGCGCCGATCGCATCCTGGATTCCTAGGTTGCAAGTACACATCACGAAGGAAGCAGCAACGCGGTCCTAATGACTTTTGTCTTGGGATTTTCAACTTCGACCCACTCATCATTTACTGCTTAACTTTCATAGCCACGTACCCTGGGAAGGGCGGCCAAGAGGGATCCCATCGGACAGATTCCCCTCCGGCGAGAAACTCTATTCACATTTGAGGTTTTCGACGAAAATTTCCGTGAGTCTGTGATTTGGAGCCATTTGGAACGAAAATTGTGCTAAAGGTGGCGCCGGGCGTTGTGCGAATCTTCGTGCTCATGTGGACGACTTCGGGCCAGGGGCACTTGCGCTCTGGAGATTCCGGCCCCGTTCCTTCTTATCAATCTCAGCATATAAAGAAATCTGCAACAGTGCCGCCTCCCTATATGGGTGGTAGGTAGGTCAAACCAGTGCAGAGTACTGTCCGGTCGCTACTCACTATCCTCTATCTTCATCCAGGTCAAGTCTGTTTGGTTGCAGCTGTTTACCGCCCTCCCTGGCTATCTTGTAACCTGCATCCTATTTGAAAAACGTCTTCCGCTTCCTCACCTTTGAACGACAAGACACGGGCACCTGCATCATTTTCCAACAAGTCATCGGTTTGCGTGGCCAATCTGTGATCATCGAACTGTCAAACCCGTGCCAACCGTAGATGTTCCCTAGGCCAACATATGTACGATAGCAAATCATCCCTACATCCCAGCAGCGTTGCAGCTGCATTGCGAATCTAGGAGACTCCTCTGGACGTTGTACGCCTACTCCTTCAGCCTTATTTCAAGGAACTTCAGCCATGTCAGTGATCTGTCCTTATAACTATTTTTTGCACCTTTCATTTTATCATGTTCGCAAACTCTATTTTCGCATATGTACCGACTTTCCATATGTTCAACACGTTGCTTTACTTGTAGGCAAGGATTTTATCATCATTGCAGGAATGGCTTTAACTCTCCTTCGAGCTGCTCTTTCCCCAATCTGCCTCTCTTCCTCTTCCTCGTTGAACACTAATTCCTTTCTACTTTGCCAGAACTTGTCAAACAACCTCAAATGGGTCTGGCTATCGATGTCCGCATCAGCGGCAATCTCCATGTCACCCTAACAGTCACCATGGCTATTGTGGCCTTTGCTTCATTCGTTGCATACAATGCTATTGAGCTCATTTTCATGATCTTCATAATATCCAAGAGATGCAGTAGCCTTCACTTTTGGTGCTTCCTCATGGCTTCGAGCGCCATTGTCCCCTACACCCTAGGCTTCCGTCATGTTATTGGACTGGACTGGACTGGATTATAACACCATATCCAGCCCATCCAAGTCCTGATCAGGCCTAGTGGCTTCCTATAACGGTTCAAGTACTTGCTAGTTAGGTTCTAGACTGTAAACGTGGCGCTTGCCAGCCCAGGCTAATAAGATCACTGCTAAGCTTGCTTTGCAAGTTTTACGAACTCATACCCATCGAATACATATCAATAATTCTTATCGTCATGGGATGGCCGTGTATGGTTAGTCACTAGTCCGTTGTGCGCTATTCCTGGTTGCACCTTGTGGTACAGAATACCAGAACGATCAGATGAGTTCTAATCATGATCATTATCAACGCTTTCATCCTCCACGTAACCATCATTGTCCCTGCTCCCGGTGCCAACTGGGCAGGCCCTGTGCCTTACCTAAGCCATACTCAATCCACGAAAAGGTCCATATTACAGTCTTCTTCGTAGGGGAAGCTATCATATCGGGACTCTACGCCTATGACACCGTACGTATACTCGGACTGACGAGCCAGATTCGAGCTGAGATGACGCGCAAAGTGCTCACATATATCATTTTCGTCAACGTCATAATCGTTATCCTAGGTATCACTCTCATGGGTATCGAGTACTCGGATCACTCCGAAATCCAAACAACATACAGAGCTGCCCTCCGTAGCGTCAAGCTGAAGCTGGAATTCTGCATCCTTAATGGCCTCCCCGACGTTACAAAGATTAGGGAAAACTTCACTGATGCCTATCAGAGCGCTGGACGAGGTGTTAATGTTACACTTGATACTGTCTTAGGAAATAAGCGCAAGACCGGGTCTGCTGCTGTTCCGTCCAGCGGCTCCAGTGCATTTGCTAAGATGGTCGACTCCGGAGTAGTCGAGGTTAAAGATGAGTCGAGATTCGTCGTCAAGACTACGGAGGCTTGTGTGGAGAGGAGCAATGTTAGTGCAGTGCATGATACGGGGGTGATATTGCCATTGATCGGCACAGGGATCCGGACAAGGGGGCGGCTTGCCGTTAGGAGGATGGAAAGGCGGGTAGGAGGTCTTCGATGTCGGTCTCCTTACCGGAGGTACGGTTGGTTGAAGCGGGTTTTTAAGATGTTAGAGAAAGACGACTCGGGTCAGCGGTTTTGATCCCTTCATGGTCTTTAGGTGCATTTTTGAGTGGTTTTACAACGCCTTTTGTTTATCGAAACGTGAGAGGTCTTTAGGGACCACACGCAATACTGTTGTTAAGAAAAAATATTAAAAATTCTCAGGACAGAAAACACGAGTTTCGAGAGCATGAATCGCGCCTCAAGTCATATAAAGGCGGCACCTTGTTTTAGAGTAGCAGCGACGACGGCGGCGATAATAGCAATACATATTAACAATTCTTTTGCTCAATTCTACACAAAGTTTATAATATGCATAAATCCAAGGCTACAAGAGCATTTTTGTTCTACTTCGTTCATTGAAATGACTATCAAAGTGCTCAATAGTGAGCGCTATAGTATCCCCGATCCGGCGGATATAGCCATTTGCTGCCGCTGTCTTCTCCGCATAATATCATATAAGTGCATCAAACACTAATCGGTAGCATATCAGCCGGTCCCTTCGCAGAGTGGAATACTGATATTTTCCGTCCAACCCCGCTCGGCATGATGGCGAGGTCCTCCTAAGCAAGAATTTGTCGGCGCGTTGCGCATTGGGTCCAGCTACTTCGGAAGCCAAATGTTGCGAATTGTGGCAGGTACTCACATTACCAAAGGGTCCCGAGTGAATGTCGAATGTCTAGATTTTTTGAGTCCGATCAATCCTCGGGACGACTCTTCCGGTACATCTCTATGCCCTCTAATGCAGTGCCGTGCAGCTCGAACTTTGGAAACTTTATGCCTTCTCGGTGTTTGCGGAACTTCCGCGCAATATCATTACAGTCTTCAATTGATGTTGACGGAGGTTTCTTATTCAGTCTAGGAAGAGCGTGTTAAAATCTGCACATGAAAGGGAACTGTTTCCGTGAGCAACCTACTTCTTCATGACGTCTGCATTCGCAAATGGTTTAACATCAGGATAAACTCTATTCCCGACATACAACATTGGATCTTTGTCTTTGAGGATTTTCGGGAGCAGGATGGACCAGTCCATAAAAGGGGAATAGACGAATGAGGTCGGCTTGATGTAGGAAGCAGCATCGCCGTGGAGAACCGAGACATTCAGCTCGCGGAGGAACTGTTCGTCAAGTTCATGAAACAGGGGCTCCTGGGCATACAGTGCTATGGTGCTTCCATCTCTCGATACTGTTTACCAATCGCGTTCATTAGCCATTCTGCGCCTGGATGCATGGAATTCCACACGGAACTCACAATACTTGATTACATGCATGAACAGCACCAACTGCCACAGCGACCTAAACCTGTTCTCCGAATCAATACAGAAGCTGCCGGTTCCAAAAGCTATGGCCTCGCCCACATTCCACGGCGCTTTGTCCAGAATCATCAGCCTTAGCTCTACGGCAAAATGTGTTTCATCCCAGCGCTTCTTCATTTGATTGTATTCCTCAACAAGCTTTGTCACTGTGAGTCCTTCTTTTGTCTCCGTCGGCACATAGTATCCCCATTCCTTTCTCAGGCGTTTGTGTTCCGCATCGAATTCAGCACGGGGAAGGCCGCGGTTTCTGAGTTGGTCGACCTCTTCAGCGAAGTCCGCTATCCGCTGTGGATGAGAGAAGTCCTTCGACTGATTTAATCCGGAGCGTCGACCGGAGGTATGCGTGACCATCGTCCAACCGTCTTCCTGTGGCATCTGGACGCGTTTGACGTGGTGCGCTCTGGGGCCGGTCGACGGGAGAGGCATGGTGTGGTAAGGCTATCTAAAATGTCGGCGGCACAACTGGTTAACTCTGCTATCTTTCTCAACCTAATATTTTGAAGGGGTTATATAGTTTGACCATCAGTCGTGCGTCCACGAGGTGGTGGACTCTGGACTGTGTTGAGGTTGAGGTGGGGATGAATCTTCACAAAATTTGTCTGGAATGTGAAATTTTTGTACGAAACGAAGTTGTTTCAAACACGGTAATTCAGCCGTAAGAGGTGTTGTACTACTATTCTTATAGAAAATACTCATCTGCAATAGGTTTTATGCAAATTTCGATATCATCGCAATTTAATCGTGGAAGAAACGACGCGTGAGCTGAGCTCACCGCTGGTATTAGGACAGCTATCATATTTCTGCTGCAAGGAAAGACTTATAATCCCGTTTCGAAGTCATAGAAGGACCCCAGCGCCGAGCTATGTACAATGGAGCTGTGGATGCAGAACCTTCACGGATAGCCAAAACCCCTATCCCCAACCCCGAATCGCCATTCCCAAGATACCGTTCGCCAAATGCTGTACAGATAAATGTGCCGAATATAAGGACCCCAGCGCCGTAAATTGACGCTCAACTCTCCACGCAAAAAAAAAAGACGTTGAGTCATGTGCGCTCTATAACCATAACCAAGCGGCTATTGCAAGAGCTAGAGGACCCAAAATGGACAATGCTGGGTTTAATTGTATAGATGGGTAAGCTTCGGAAGACAAACTCGTGGAGGTGAATACGAGATTGAAACCAATCTTATCGTTCGGCCCGGAGGAGTTATAACAATTGGAGGAGTTGACTTGTGCAACCTCCGACGGGTCCGCAAATGTGATATCAACGCACTATGAATTTGTGAATTAGAACGTGCTCTCATCATGTTATAGTTAATGCCAGCACTTACATTGTAGAGAGATGCCCCATGCTGGGCTGTCTCAATGACTTGGATAGTGGCATTGTCGCCAATTTTTGGGGTAAAATTGGCTGGCAAGGGCACTTGTGGCAAACAAAATTGTCCAGGATATTCAAGATTGGACGGGCCCGTGATTTGGAAGACTGGTACCATGACATGAGACATGTTCGGAGGCTCGTTGCCGTATCCCATGTTGATGTAGAAAAATGCCAGAGAGTGTCCTGGGAACCAGCCGGGCTGAATTGAAATAGCACCACCACCAATAGGCCATTTTGTTCGGTTTCTAGAGGTTGGCATTCCGCCGCCTACGGAGCTATCAGTAACTGTCTGTCTTCAATCGCTCTCAAGGCTTCTTACATGGATACATCCATTGCATGCCATATGGGAATCCATAGGAACCATTGTCGTAGTTGATACCTAGGGATCCGGGTATGATGCTGCCGTCTGGTGCCGTCCCGTTGGTGTGGATGTTATCTCCTCTCCATCCGGGATATGAGATAAGAGTGTGAGCTGATACGAGAGCGCAGCCGGTTGCGAAGGTGAGGAGCGATAGTAACGTCGGCATGGTGATGGTCTCTCTTCGTGGCAAGCAAATATGTTACTGGGCTTCGTAGGTTCTTTCGGTGCAGTATGGCGGAGGAGTAGAGATAAAGAACTGGCTTGCAGCAGACTCGACGACGGCCAGAGTTTGCGGCGGGGGGCTCTGGCACTTATGGGTGGGCCACAGTTCTCGTGCGACTCCCTGGTCTGCTCGAGCGCCTTTTCCGCATCTGCAGAGAGCAAATGGCGCCCGCTGGAGCGGCGCGATGGCTGGCCAGCGTGTGCAGGTCAGCTCAAAAGAGGTTGAGACAGCGAATGAGGACCTTGTTCGCATATTGATATAGCAGGGATGGGGACTCGCAGCGCGACCACTGAGCACAGCGGAAACATAAACTTCTGTGATTGACGTGCGGGAGGACTAACTCAGATTTGCCCTCGATGTGCCTTGATGTGACGGTCGCTGCAGCCTTCGGCAAGGAGTCCACCCACAGGGAGGACCGCAGCCTGCTTCTAAGCGCCGGGAGAAATCCCACCAGAACCCAACTCCACCTCTTCCCTGCACTTGCACCTGCGCTAGAACGTGGAGGACGATGCCAGCCCGAGTTAAGTTGCAGCTCGTTACCGCCGCTGAGTTCGAGCGCGACTCTAATTCGTGCTGTTGTGATGTGATAAACGGGTGACATAAGGCAGGCCTGTCGCATCAAGCCCATCCGAAAGCTTCACCGTTGCAAAACTCCTTGGAGATGGACGACTCCGCTCATTCCCGACTCTTTTGATCGAGTTGTAGACGCGCGCAATTGAAGGCTGATGTGACAGAAAGGTGATACAGAGTGACATGGAACGGTCAGACTGCAGAACCTAACCCAATGTTCATATCCTCCATTGAAAATTACTGCAACTCTACAGCGGCCTAAACGGATCGAGGATGTTGGCGGATACACATTATGGGCTTGGGGAAATATTTTGTGATACAGTGATTGACAAAGATTGATGGTATTGGCCAAATGCAAGTGCATCCAACAAAGATACAGTATCTCGCCATGCCTGAGCCAAGCGAGACACATCAGTATTCCCAGTTCATGCTGAACCGTTTGGACACGATGTTTGGCTTTATCTAAAGGCGCCTAAACGGGTTTGATTTTATTCACATTCGTGAGGAGGACGTCTGATGTCCCAGAACATGTAGTCCAACTAATAACAAATGCTAATTACTCGTAGGTGGAGTTGAGAATAGTATTCGATCAAGGTCACTCACGACCACGACGTCCCTCATCATATCCCATTCGGCCACGTTCTAAGTAGAGGAAGCCAATCAACTCCAGTTATGTAGATATATTCAACCATCCAGTATTTACGCCGCAAGGCCCTCGGACCTGCATCTAAAGTCTGATTAAAGATTATCGATCGGGACCGAATACCTACTATTTTTCAACGTCATAAATGGGTTGGACCGATTATTTGTTTCCACCAGGCCGTCAAAATCAACAATTGCAACACTCAAAAGTTCCGAGTTGCTATCAATCCATCTCCAGGACTCTGCCCATTTTCCAGTTTCAAGCTTACCAGGCTAATTCCTACAGGCAATCTCACATTGTATGTTGACCCTCCTAAGCGACCTGTATTGTAGAAGCGATTGCTCAACCCATTATAAATACGACCACTCCAACCTCACCAATACAGCACCCTACGAGATGAGAATGTTAAGTCTGCTCATCCGTTCGCTCACTGCATCAACCATGCTCGTCTCTCTGTCTAACATTTCTTGGACATGGGCCATTCGTTGGTTGCGGTACTCTCGTGGTACTTTGATAGCAAAATTTACGTCGTCTTTCAATCCGGGCCCTGTCTCCTTCGCCTGCGCCAGAAGTTCCTCCTTCAGTCGTCTCACTTCTTCAATGCGTTGCCATGTTGCGAAGTCTTCGCTCTTCTGGCTGTGATCGGCGGCGGAGGTACTGCCCTCCACTGAACGATAGATTTTCTCAATCTCCGCAATCCAAGCCTGTTCTTGCTCGCTGAGATCCCGTCCGCCAATCTTGGCCAGCTTCTTTCGGATCTGATCATGTCGAGCCACTAATTCAGTTTGCTTCGCTTTGGCTTCCTCGAGGCGCTGCTCGATCCGCGCACTTCCCACCACCCTCTCATCGTCTTCGCTCCCTTCGTAGCCTTCTTCATCGTCACCAGTGACTCCGTCGATTCTCGCAGTAAGCTTGGCAGCTCTGAAGATCTGACCGTTGAACTCATCCTTCAATCGCTCGCACCGGCGGAACAAGTCAGCAGCCGCAAGACCAAGTTGGTGCGTCTCCTGACTTAGAATACGGTGTGCGTTCATCAAAAGCTCGAGGGTTGCCGGCGAAAGTCTAACCTCGTCTTTCAACGTGTTTTTACGGCGGGCTGGAACCCTTTCTTCGATGAAGGTGGCGAGTTCGGACTTCTTCCAGAAAGTCCTTGGTGCTTGGTATGACTGCCGTAGCTCCAGCCTCTGGGGCAAAGCTTCATCGTCGAAAGCCATGTAACGCTCCACGGCTGAATCGTCAAATGGGAGTTCATCGTTGGAGGAGTCGAGAGTGGCAGCGTATGGCTCCCCCTGAACCGTGGTCAACAAGAAGTATCCAATATCGGAGTCTTCAATGATGACGCAAGAGGCTATAGGTTGGCCATTGCCTTGGTGGAGGTCTTTCGGTATGCAGATTGTGCTTTCCACACGTGTTTGAGCGCCTTCCATGAATACATTCAAACGGAACTCGGCACCCTCACTCTGCGCATTGCTGAGCTCTCGCTCCAATTTCTGCATCCACGAGGCCATGGATAGATAACTTATGCCGCCGTCATGGGTCACAAAGAATGAGTTATCTGAATTGACATCAATAGTAATGGATGGATGCGATGGCTCCAAAGTAGTCTCATTTCCATGTTCAAGAAGTTTCACGGTTTCAAATACGAGTAAATCATGTTCGGGGTCGGCGTCGAGGAAAAGTTGTTGGCTCTAATAGACAATTAGTCGACTCCTTCAAATGCAGAAATAGGTATTAAAATCAAAATAAATATAAACAACGTACCTTCCCCGAAGGAAGCCACCGTCCTTCGATTCCATCAAGGTCTAAACATATATGCACCTCGCAACTGGTCGTGAGTAAACAAACGACGGATGCCGGCAGGCCTTCTGACTTGGCCTCCTCCAGATCGTCACCCAGAATCTTGAATCCAGAGACTATAATATCCGCAAGTTCAAAGTCTTCATCTAATTCCGGGACGAGGGAAAAGGGTCCTTGTAATTTGGGAATTGGTGGTGTGCTGGTAGGCCGGGAGTAAACATCATATGCTTCCCCCAATAATCCATCCTCGATCAAGTGCTCCTGGTAGATGATATCGGAGAGCCATGAGAGCTGTTGCGTCGATGATCGACGTTCGTCTTCGGAAATATCCAGTTGATCCTCGAGTGACGCATACCTTGAGTTTATAGATGTTGTCAAGGTCTCAATGACAGCGGCGCCCGATGAAGTTCTGTTCAGCTGCCACTTGCTGGGTATAAGTGGACATAAAGCATAAACATCTCCTTCTTTCATGGCTACCCACAGTGTCATTGGGGCCCAGCCGTGAACGGCATCCTGACTCCTAGGAGAGCCACCAAAGCATGCGGAGGCGACCTCTAGTTCGACTGAGTCTGGAGAAAACCCCTTGGTGGCACCATATTTAGAAGCGCTTAGATTATCATCGGCGCTCGTAGCATTCGCAAGTTTCTTCAAATCAATGGCCAATGCAGGTTCATTGAAAGTCGATCTATCAGCGCGGTTCAGCTCCCATAAGCGGACTACAGCATCCGTTGTAACTGTTACTAAACATCGGCCTCGATACCCGAGGGGATGCCAAATGACTGACGCGATTGGTGGCTGCTCCAGAACATGTGCGGTCGGGCCGAGTTGAAAGGTTTTCAGCTTCAATACGCTTGTATCTTCTGAGTTGAGGAGTGCCGAATCTGGGAGTACGGCGATATAGGCAGTATGTGAAGTAGTGATGGCCATATATTCTCCTTGGGGCGAAATGACCAGTTGCTTGATTGGTCTATGGATGGAAACTTTTAGGACCTTGGTCACTCTCGTCAGCCTTGGCTGGCTGCTTGAATTGCTACTGGAACTCACGCGGTAGAACCCGACATCATCCTCGTAGGCAGTCCGCTCACTCCGTGATTGTGATCTGCTGAAACGAGACCTTGATGCTTTATCAGTCTCTTGAAGCAACACCAGGTCTGACCACCTGATCTCATTTCCGACAGCCACAAACACTTCGCTGTTACGGGTGGCTATAGTTCTGAGGGGTCCGGAGTATTCAGTCGCCTTCCCTAAGCCGTTGGGAGCTTTCGTGGGTGCGTTGGAGTTGGCTGCGAAAAGGTCAAAGCCTGGGGACGGTCTTGAAAGCCATGAGGGCGTGTAGCTGAGAACCTTTGGCATCTTCGCGCAGAGTCGGAATGAGCGATTATGTCTGTCAGTGGTGACCTTGAGTATAGAGGATAAGCGAGTGGTTGCGTGGGTTTAAAAGTAGTGCTCAGTGAATGTAAATATGCCCGGTGAAACTTCGGAAGCAGGTGCCACAAGCTCCAGGTTTCACGATCTCCTTCTCACTGTCACCATTCACAACTCCACTAAAAAGTAAAATACATGGCTCCGACGACACGAAATACTGTCGATCGCCTCGACAAGCCGAGTTCATATGCTGCCAGCAAGGTAACTTTATCCAAATTTTCTATCCCGAGTTGTGCGCCTGTGTAGCAATGCCGACAATTCCTAACCTTGCTCTGCAGAACCGGAGGCGCAAGTACAATAGAGACGCCGATGATGGAGATCGAGGCCGAGAAAAAACCCCAGACTTTGAAGATAAACTGAGGGAAGCTACCACGCTTTATGTCGGAAATTTGTACGCGTTGCGGAAACCCCCGTCTCCCTCGACTTTCGACCAACTAAGGGACTTGCAGGTCCTTTTACACTACTGAGGAACAAATCCATGAGTTATTCGCAAAGTACGTCCTCCACGCAATCAATTAGGATCGTGCATCTAACAAACTGGATTTGAGCAGGTGCGGTGAAATCAAAAGACTCGTTATGGGTTTAGACAGATACCAGAAAACACCTTGTGGATTCTGCTTCGTGGAATACTACACACATCAGGATGCATTAGATTGCATGAAGTACATTGGAGGGACCAAGTTAGATGAGCGGATAATTCGCACAGATTTGGACGAGGGTTTCACTGAGGGTAGGCAGTATGGGTACGTCGTACACTTTCTCCGAAGGGGAACAATCGTGCTGATATGGTGTTAGGCGCGGTAAATCTGGTGGCCAAGTGCGCGACGAGTACCGTGACGAATACGATCCTGGCCGTGGTGGTTACGGCCGGGCTATTGGGGCGGACCTTGGAGATGATCGAGACTACAGGTAGAGACGACCTCAGCAGTCGTGCGGCGTTGGCAGGACCATTCACTCTTCAGGAAATCGGGTAGGCGTTTGGAGTGGACACGGGTTTGAAATTTCGCGAGGCCAAAATAGGGCGCCATCTGAACATTCCGAAATGCTCAATTCACAGTCCGGATACCAAAAGACATGTAATGCACTTCCGTACGTGCTGTTTCAAATTGGTCACTTATGATGCTTGCTGTATCCTTCGATCCAAGGCAGTCATGATCTGTTCCAGCCACCACACATGGATTCGCGAATCGCCAGTCAATTCAGGATGAAAACTTGTCCCAAAAACATTGCCCTGCCGTACAGCTATTATATCCCCTCCTGTAGCTTGAGCTGTGTTCTCTTGATCTGGTAGGGTAGTAGCGTGGCTAGGCAGTCGTGCTAGAACCTCCACCTCTGCCTCGAAGTCTTTCTTTGCGACATTGTCCGTAGGGACTCTTGAAGGCGCAACAACCGTGGCTTCTCTTGATGCTTCCTCTATCTGTATGCCTTCTCTATGTGGTAAGATTTTCTCTACTACTGGAGCCCGGATGAATACGCCCCTGAACGGTCGAGTGGCATCTTCATCTGTTACACCTCCAGAGGTTCTTAGGAATGGGAGGTCGAGATTTGCTTGAAAGCTTTCGACTTGTCTGCCAAAGTGGTTCCTGTTCACCCTAACATCGAGCCCCCCAATTAATTCTTGACCGCCCTTCTTCGTTCTATTAGCAGATTCTGCAAGCAATATAAGCCCTGCACAAGTTCCCCAAGTAGGTTTGCGGAGGACCCTGGGATCTGTCAGCTCTTGTCCTCTCGTGGGATATGCCGCTGAGGATGGAGGACTAACTTTACGTATTCGCGGAGGGGTTCTAGCATGCCAGAACGGGCCGCGACCAGAGACATTGTTGTGCTTTCTCCGCCGGGGATTATCAAGGCATCACATTTGCCCAACTCTTCAGGCGTCCTGACCTCGAGGAAGCGCCACTCGGAGTCATTTACACGACTTGCTTTTAACACGAGAGTCGCTTGCCGGAGAAGCTGGATGTGTTCGCTAAAAGCACCTTGGAGCGCCAAAACTCCGATAGTGACGTGTGGTTTACTCCGTGTCATGGCACAGATTGCGATATTGGAAGGGGTCTTAGGTGGAGCGTTCGGTGGCCGAGTGAAAGCTGGGTAGTGGTGGAATTGCTTCATACGCCCGATGAATTTGTTGCAGGGGTAATGATGAATCGATAACCTTAAATTGCAGGCTTATTTCCGTCCCGCCAGCCCCGAAGCCCAACTCACATCCGGAGGTCACCGGTGATTCACTCATCACTAATTGATGGACAAGCCTCATATGCCAGCGTTGACCTGCTGGCTTTTGGATACCAGAAGCCTATGGCCTGGTGCTCGCATAGAGGAATCTGTTTGTCTTTCACGAAGCCACTTAGGACGTGCTATTACTAACTTCTCACAGGCAGGAGAAGCTCTCAAGCTTGTAAGCGCCACAGAGTGTGAAAATGTCAAACGAAAATATCACATTGCGGATGCGAGGATGGCCCTTGGCTCCGCACTCTTGAAACGCTTGTTTGTTTCCAAATCTCTGGAGATTCCATGGTCTCAAGTACGATTCGGGCGCAAGGGGGATCCTAAACACGGGAAGCCATGTTGTATCCAGCCTGATGGCAGTTTCGCACCCATCGAATTCAATGTCTCGCACCAAGCTGGGTTAGTAGCATTGGTGGGCTGTAAAATGACAGAGATTGAGCTTGGAGTGGACATTGTGTGTGTCAATGAGCGCAACGACTACCGCCTTATTGATGAACACGGTTTCAATGGCTGGGTGGATGTGTATCAAGAAATCTTCTCGCCGGAAGAAAGCTGGGATATGAAGTACAACGTCGAGCCATTCAAGCTACTCGACGGCACCGAGATTACCCCAGCTGACATTGGTCGAAATGATCGTTGTTGTGTCAGGAATGAAGAGCTTACCGCTGTGCTAGGCTCTGGAGAGGAGGTGACGTTCTCTTCCGACCTTTTAATCGACGCAAAACTCCGCCGGTTTTACACCTTTTGGTGCTACAAGGAAGCATTCATCAAGCTATCGGGCGAAGCGCTACTTGCCAAATGGATCAAAGAGCTGGAGTTTCGGAGTGTGAGAGCTCCTGTCGCTGGGACAGCTGCGAGATGTTCAACGCATGGCAGTTGGGGCGAGCGTGTTGACGACGTGGAAGTATGGCTACACCAAAAGAAGCTGGAAGACGTAACGATGGAAATTCAGGCTTTTGAGGAAGACTTTATGATTGCCGTTGCTGCAAAGCCCTCGACAAAGCTGCCACCTGAAGGGTTTCCTGCATTTGAGAGCTTGGATCTAGAGCACGATATTCTCGCGGCCTCGAAGCTGTCATAATTCTAGTGTGATGGAGAATAACGCGCTCAAGAATGGCAAAGCAGTCATCGTGAGGCATTTTTGCTGTAACCGAGGAAGTCCGACTGAGATCAATGAAAGGTTGCGATGTGTGAGAAATACAATGCTATAGAGGCTGGTCTTCCCATACGATCTCTGAGGCAAGCCAGCCAATTTATTTCCACATTGTCATCTTTGCGAATGAAGTAGCCCAGCATTGACCTGGATGTCGTATCTTCGCTTCGATGGAAGTAAGAATATGATCGACAATACCTTGCTTTATGGGATAATTTCTCTAATGCAAGGGTATTTGCACTATTTGGTGATGTTTGGAAATCACATGCTATCAAAAAATATTCCACAAAGGCAAGATCGTCTTTACTCCGGAAGACTCTCACAGACCTAGACAACACCTGATTGTTCTAAGATTGTTAACTATGGGATCTATATTTTCACTTAACCTAGATGATTTTAGAAGTCGTTTAAACTGGTTCCCCTGAAACGACCAAATCGTCCACGCGTCGGAGCCCGCATCGAGTTTGGCGAGAATCGGGCATCTCCTTTCACGGCGGCAGGAGGATCATCCCTAAGACGTTCCTTGATTGCCAAAAATAGTCCAACAAGACCCTTGCAACTGCACGTCATCAATACTGTGGACACGGACAGCCCACATATTTATTTGCGGGTGAAGAGTTTTTTGGCCACTTCAACACTATTGGATGGTTGTACGGCACCGTCGTTGCCTGCTTTGAACGGTCGCTGGATCGTCAGCCCTGGAAAGGCCTTCGACTTTGGAGCAAATTCCTAAGAAGCTTGAAGGACGTAAAAGCTGCATCTGCAAGATTTGGTCCGTTCGGAGTGAATCGGATTTCTGGCGTATGTAAGCCTCTCAATTTGGCCTCGTGGCTCGGCTGGGACCATGAGCATGGCATTTATTATACGCCATATGGTGGGATCACTGATGTTCTCTTATTCATCGGCAGGCTCATGGATCGCCACGCTTCCCTGCGAGATATCTGTGGGCTTTCGAGCCCCTGCGTCGAACAAGGTTTTTTACACATATCCAACATTTCTGCCGGATGATCCCATTGACATCTACATCCACTCGCTTCTCATAAATTTTTTACTCTATACGATCTTTCTGTCTAAGTCTTTCACTGATCAATATGAAATTCTCTACGTTCGCTACTGTCGCCATGGCCGTGCTCTCGAACTTTTCCGGGGCAGAGGCCTACTGGAAGGGCTTCAACGTCGGCGCGACCAATCCGGACGGCTCTTGCAAAAGCCAGGCAGACTGGGAAACTGCCTTCAACACCTTGAAAGGCCTCCCCGGATACTTTACTTCTGTGAGGCTCTACGCGGCCTCGGATTGTAATACTCTTGCCAATGCCGTCCCTGCCGCTCTGGCTACCGGCATGCAAATTTTGGTGGGCGTGTGGACAGAGGACGACACCCACTTCAACGACGAAAAACAAGCGCTCTTGAACATCATTTTGCAATATGGCTCCGACTGGATCATTGCCGTCTCAGTAGGAAGCGAAGACCTCTACCGCGGCGACACCACTCCCGACAAGCTTGCATCGCAGATCAATGACGTTCGCGGCATGATTAGATCGGTTGGTGCAAACCAGGAGGTCGGCCACGTTGATACCTGGACGGCGTGGTGAGTATTCCGAAAACTGCTTTTGCGGATTTTACTGATGTGTGCTGAAGGGTAAACTCGGCAAACAACGAGGTCATCAGTGCCTGTGACTTCGTTGGTACTGATGGCTATCCTTATTTCCAATACACAGCCATCCAAGACGGAGCAAACGTCTTCTGGCAGTCGGTACAGGCTACGCGCGATGCGGTCAACGCCGTCAAGCCGGGAACTTGGGTTTGGATCACCGAAACGGGCTGGCCTGTCAGTGGTGGTGATTACGGCGCGGCGGTCCCCTCAGTGTCGAACGCGCAGGCGTACTGGACCAACGTAGCTTGTGCAGCTTTCGAACAAGCGCATACATTCTGGTAAGAAATAACCGTGGGGTTGCAACGATTTAAAGAATTCCAGTGGCTAATGTTGCTTAGGTACTCGTATCAGGACTACAGTGCTTCGCCCTCTTTCGGAGTGGTGGATGCGAACCGTAACCCGATCTACAACCTTGCTTGTTAGAGGACCAGAGGGAGATGTAATGGGTTGAATAATCAGATTGATGTAATGATAATTTGTATATCGACCAATAGACGTGCGACGGACAAATGCATGGTATGCTTCTTCTGGAACGAACGGACGGAACAGAAGTGTTTTTAATTAGAAATGGGAGAAATCAACCGTCACGACTGAATGTGCTCCGAGGCCGGTGAACTGTATTCGGTCAATGGTGTAGTCCAATAAAGGCAAGTTTACTTACATACAAGCTGCCAAGACTCCTGTAGTCGTGCACGATGGCATCACACCCGTGGGCGCCGGTTGGTGGTTGCAAATGTAAGAGTTAAGGCTTGCCACCAAACGTCCAAACAAGGCTGGCTGACGTCCTGTTGGCCATTCTGGCCCAGGAGGACTATGTACGAAGCATTCGGTGACGACGCTCATCCCACCAGCATTGCATTCAGGTGAGCGTCCTGCGGTGGGGTGCAGTGCTGATATTCTCGCCTCCCACTGTTTCACAGTCGCGAGATTTCGCTTTCTCTGTGTCCTCCCTGTGTCCTCCTTGTGTACCCGTGTCCTCTGGCGCGTTAGTCTCGTAGAGCAACTTCGATTCCCGACATTTGCTGTCTAGCGTCGTAACACCAGGATACATGGAAATTAATTCAGTCGGATAAGATCTGCAGAGCCGCAGCTGGACCCCTCGACTATCAGCCTGGAGGTCGCTGGGACTTCGACTGAACTGATGGGCTTCAGCATCCAGCCTGGATGACGGAGCAACTTTGGTGCATGCCAGACGAGAAGCAGTCGTACACGGTGTGCCCAACCATTGGATAACGACATTGTCTATCGCAATCGGAGTCCGTCAACATGGTCTTCTGGCCAGTTGGTGCGCTGGCCTTGCATGTGTGGTGGAGGACTGTGCTGCTGCATTAGCACTCTCTCTGGCATCGTCCCCCCCGCTTCTCGCAGTCACAAGAGTCCATCAGTCGGTGAGCCCGCGACTTTTCATTCATCCAGACAGCCCTAAACTGCCTGGAGCGCCCGATAATTGGCTACTGTCCTCCAAGCTCACCGATAACTCTCTGCCCACCCGTGGAATGCGCCAAGATGTTGGAAGCGTGATCAGGACAAGCGTTTGAGTGTCCTTCACGGCCAATTTTTTTTTTTAAAAATCAAGGCGTCTCATCCTCCTGCCATGAGCCGCAAATCTGGCCAAAACTCATTCCTCACTACTATTTGAACAGTCCTCACCATTTCTTATCCCTCAGTCGAATCAAACCCAATCCATAATCCTCTCGATTCCTCCTGAGTGTACCAATCCTCGCCTACTTACCCCACAATCTGTATCACCACCCCGCTGCTCCATATTGAGGGTCAGATGCCTTCAGTCCCCACGACAGAATCACAACCCTCTCCACCAATTCGAACTCTGACCATCTCTTCGACCAATTCGCAAACTTCCTCCCCACAAATGTCTCCTGGTTACGCTGCTGAGCCTTCTCCGGGCCCATTCATGTCGCGCCGCAGCACCCAAGGCTCACCGTCACCCACTGAGGCAAGCTTCTTTGATGCAATTGCCTCCAAGGTGAGGATTGGTCGTCCTCGAAGCAGGTCTCGCAAAGGTGTTCCTCGAAATCGGTCCAAATCACCACTTCCTCCAGACCAATTCCCAAGTTCTACTGCCGAGCGGTCTCGAACCTCAGCACCATCGTCACCAAGACCTGAGCAAACGCGACATTATTCTAACGCGAGCCACACTTCGGCAGAATCTAATAGCGACCAGACGAAGCGACCTGGTCCAAGCCCTGTCCGAAGGAACACTGCTAGCAGCGATCCATGGCGTGGAAGGCACTCGAATTCGTGGCTTTTCAACGACTTTAGTGTTACGGATCATGCCAAGGACCTATTTCACTTTGGAAGGAATTCCCGGTCATGAACTAGCTGAGCACTGGTGCTCTCAGTCTTCTTCTCCAAATTGGTATACGCTTGTTGCCTTGTTAAGACACTGCTGGACGGTTTGGTGCTTCTCGATGAAGCACGTGACGGCGTAAATTACATACTCTCGCCGGGGACGGAAAGATCTAATGGAAGCGTAATAGAGAGTTTCGCTAGCTCGAGTTAATGGCCTCTCCGATATAGTATAATGTTCGGTTTCCTTCCATTCGTCCCCTCCGCATGTTTGTCCCGAGGAGTCTGGATTTCGGCGATGGATGGACGCTCGCTATGGTATTTGTTTGAGTTCCTTGAATTGAACGGCCTGGAAGCTTTCATTCAATATTCTGTGGATTGTACATTAGCCTGATACCCACGACGATATATAAGTAGATTGGCAATCATAAGACTGGACTCTGTTCTTACCAATCTAGGCTTTCCTCAAACCAAATTGTCCAAGCCCGTTCATGATGTTGTATGAACTGCACATGTGGACGACGTAAACTTGAGAAAATATCTTTTGTGATAGTTGGCAGAGACAACAAGGTCGTGTACAAGCTGTTGGTGAGCTACGGAAGCGTCAAAACTGGAAGTCGCAATAACACCATCATCCATCACCTTAATCCTCGCAATCTACACGCCCACCAATAATTTCATCCTCTAGCTCCACGTCTATTTTCGCATTTTCGCCGCCTGGCGGTTCTAGTTCCCCACCTGCACATCTTTGGACCAAAAACATACCATGTCGAGCCCCGCACCTACGAGAAGAGCTTCTATCTCAAGACACCCCAAGCCACCATGACGGCCGATCATGCAATATCCAACAATGGCAGTGCAACGCTTCCGACTCCGAAGTCTACAGCTTCATTTTGGCATAGCGAGCCATCGGAGTTTCTTCTTGGCCATAGGACTACGCCCGAGCTGCCTTCGGTGGCCGACATAGTGATAGTAGGAAGTGGCATTACAGGAACCTCTATTGCGCGCTTTCTCGCCGAGGATGAAAGGTCAAAATATAAGAGCATTGTCATACTCGAGGCTCGAGAGGCGTGTTGGGGAGCTACTGGAAGGGTGAGTCCATTCCCACAGGGTCTTTTCTGTGTATATAGGATGCTTTCGAAGTTCCAACCGGCACCATTATCATAGTCTGTTGCTGACAGGACTTCTCAACCTACAGAATGGAGGCCACTGCCAACCCCTCCTATTCGATCGCGGACCCGACGTAGCAGCCTTTGAGCTTCGCAATGTCCGTGCCGTAAAGTCCTACATCGAGAAGCACAACATCCCCTGCGAATGGCGTAGCGTATCTGGATGCCGCACATTCTGGTCGGAAGACCTTATCGCACAGGCAGAACAGGATATCAAGCTATTACACAAAGAGGCACCAGATATCGGAAAGATGGTCACCGTTATCAGAGATGCAGCTGGTTTGAAGAGACACCAGGTCAATACTTCGTGCGCCGGGGCCACAATCACGGAAGGTGCAGGCAGCCTATGGCCGTATAAATATGTTGCCTATATACTCGAAGAATTGGTTAAGAAAGGCAATCTCAATCTCCAAACCACCACCCCAGTCACAAAAATCTCTCACCTTTCTGGGACCAACAGCGGTCAAAGTAGACACACCCTCCACACGCCGCGCGGCACTATCTCTGCCTCCACCGTCATCTTGGCCACGAACGCCTACACTTCTGCCATCCTCCCCTCCTTCTCCGACCTCATCGTCCCTGTTCGTGGCGAAATGTCCGCTCTCATCCCGCCCAAGAACTCGAAACTATTACCAAACTCCTACGGCATGGTCGGCGCGCTGAATCAGCCTTCAAATAACGACGACTATCTAATCCAGCGGCCGTTCTCCTCCGTCCCGAATCCGGGAGGTCATCTCATGTTTGGGGGCGGGCGAGGGTCTTGCTCACTTCCTTGCGTAGGCATCTCGGATGACAGTATAATCGACGAGGGCGCAGCCGCTTACCTCCGCCAAGCTCTCCTGGAAGTGCTAGATCTCGGTGGAGACTCTGAGCAGTTGTCGGAGCTAGAAGCGGTGGCGCAATGGACTGGCATCATGGGCTACTCGCGGGACAATCACCCTTGGGTGGGTGCTGTACCCGATCAGCCTGGTTTGTGGCTTTGTGGAGGATACACGGGACACGGGATGCCGAATGGAACGCTCTGCGGGAAGGCTGTCGTGGAGATGGCCTTGGCGGAAGAGAACGGCGAGGATGTTGCTGCCGTGCAGGAGAAAATGATCAAGAATGGCGATATGCCGCGGAACTATTTGATCAGCAAAGAGAGGATAGAGAGGGCGAGGGCATTGCCAACTGTGGAGGTAGCGGACAGAGAAGGAACTTTGGGGAATACCAGATTTTAGTTTGTTAGATGTAGGTTCACGTCGAAGAGACGGTGCTGGTTACATTGCTGGTGAATTTAGCGCTTAATTGCAATTTTTTCTAGTGATTGTAATATGGATAGGGCAACTTGTCGAGGGCCTCCACGCCCTATTAGGCACATGGTCAATAGTTCCTCACTAAAACGCTATAAATTGGTTCTGCGAGTAGGAAATCTGTATGGTGTCCTATCTTGATCAGACTCCGCCAGCAACGTAACCGGCACCGAAGGTTCATGTCAAAGGGACTGGGATAGATGATGCCATACAACTAAACCTCCACTTCTAATGAGTAGGACAGATCCAGCACGCTTATAGACACAGGGCCACAGCTGCTTGGAAGCCTATGGGGCCTGGTAGAATAGAATGCGACTATAAAATTTCCATTTGTTCCCTTGTATTCGGCATATATTGAGTGTTAGCCGGAAACCTTGTGATCTCAAGTTCCAAGTAGGGAATCTATATCCATTCCGGAACCAAAAAAACCTCCGGGCCCCTGTATTTCCTTTGTAAGCGGCTGTGAAAGAGCTACCCAGCACAGTCTCTTTGGAGCTGTGGCGTCCGGTCAGCGTGTGGTTCAAGGTCGCCATGGAGAAAATTGCACGTACTTTATATATCCACGCACTGTCCTAGGTGGCTACAATACACGTTCTTGGATATTCGCCTATTGATCTCTAATATATGCGGGGCAGAGAAACACGCCCTACCGGATGCATAACTCCGAAGCGGCAGTAGCGGGCCTTTTTTTTTTTTGGGGGTGGGGGGGGAATATGTCTAGAGTAAGTCGTCCCCACCAGCATAAAACAAGAGCTCCTTAAGCATCACAAGCGGGGAAATAGCTGTAAAGACTAATCAAGTGAAGCTTATAATAGAAGCTTATAGTACGTACTCCGGTTCCATCTCTAGCTCTCCTTCATATGAGAGGAAACCAATGCAACCTCAGAGTACTCAACAGCTTACCATGCTATTATAACAAGCATCCACTGACCAGACGAAATTGTAGAAAACATTGCAACTGCAACCATAGTTCCTAGAAAAACCGAGACCTTTTTCTGCATATTCAAGGATGCCTCTAGATCCACCAACGAACTATGGTGTCGTCCTCTTCCCCGGTTTCCAAGCCCTCGATGTCTTCGGACCACTAGATGTCCTCAACATTCTCTCCAGACACCGGAAATTAACTCTCTCCATCCTGGCTTCCTCCCTCGACCCAGTCTCTACCAAGCACGGCTTCACCAGCAGCCCGACTTCGAACTTTGGGGAGTCGGTCATGCCAACGCATACGTTCACGAAGCCGCCCGAGGATCTAGAAGTTCTTTTGGTTCCAGGGGGATTCGGTACGAGAGACGAACAAGAGATGGGAGCAGTGCGGCCGTTCATCAAGGACTGCTATCCTAAGCTAAGGTATCTGTTGACGGTGTGTACGGGCTCGGCGGTGGTGGCAAGAACGGGGATTCTGGACGGGAAGAAGGCAACGAGTAATAAGAAGTCATGGGCTAGAGTAAGTTTAACCTCCACTCCACTCATCAACGTTATAAACAACGACAGGATACTGATTCATTGCGTAGGCGACAGCCCAGGGACCGAATGTTGAGTGGGTCCCAAAAGCGCGGTGGGTTGTTGATGGGAATATTTGGACTAGCTCCGGGATTACAGCGGGTATGGACCTGATTTATGCCTTTGTGGGTCAGGTGTATAGCCAGGAAGTGGCAGAGGATATTGCGAACGCGAGTGAGTATGAGAGACATTTAGATCCTAGTGACGATCCATTCGCGGAGGTGTGGAAGGCTGGCGCATAGGTTGCCTTTACGCGTGGAATTAAACATCAACCGCATTAAGCCATAGGACATGGCTCAGCATCCATAGCACTATTCTAGCTATTAAAGCTTATGTGGAAGTCGGTCGGAATGGTCTCAGCCTGGAAGTTCCGCCCACGTTGGAGTTGGTAGCTCTGTAGTCAGTGGAAACATTTCGACGGAGTACAATTCAGCAGGTGGACCAAGAACGGTTGGCAAAACGCTTCTGACCGGCGAGTCTGTCCATCTATGCCTAATGAGTGTGCCCCTGGTATCGACGGCCACAATGTACAGTCCGTTTTCACCCTCTTCGAATCTCAGGGACGTGGGCGATGCTTTCTCAAGAGACGAACACAACTGAATATTACATCCCTCATCGACTTGCGGTTCGCATCTGAGGCCTCCAGAGGGCGCTTGAGTGAGCCTAAGAATTTTGATTTTGCCTGATTTCTCGAGTATCGCCACGAGACCACCATTGGTCGTGACTGTGCCGACAAGTATCTTGCCTTGAATGTTGGTAATGTCGTGTATCAATGCCTCGGGCAATTCGGCTGGGCATGGTGCCACTGCAGAGATGTACGACCACTCTCCTCTCGCGTTGTTGGAAGCTCTTTGGAACGAGGGCGAGGTTGTTGTGAGCACATATGGGTTAGTGGACGGGGCGAAAAACACGGTAGTCGACGTCACAGCGTATGCGGCCATAGCCTGGGTTTCTGCCCGTTAGACAAATGTCAGAATTTGGTAAGAGTGTATGAAATAGACTTACTGGGTTGTAGTATCTCTCAATTTTGAAGGGACTGCCACGAGGCTGGGAATTGTTGGATAAGGGCCAAATCAGTACATCGTTGTTGTTCGTAATACAAATGAGCTTGCCTTTGTCGGGGCTGAAACTGAGCCCTTTCAAGGGTCCTATGAGAGGATCGGGTTTGGAGCGGCGAAACTTCGCCTCTTGTGGTAACAGCTTCTTGTTGCTGCTGAACTTATTAATATGGAAAATCTTGATGTCACCATGGAAGTTACGGCCGCGAATAATACCACCGCCAATGGCCAGCCATACACGATCATGTTCTTCATGAATGGACAGACAACTTGGATCCCATTGACTTCCTTCCTCTTCCTCAAAGACGTGCGGCCTACCAACCATTACAGTCCAAAGAGGCAGCGAGTATTCATGGACAGTAAGACCGGAGCCGCTGATGAATGCAAGGAAGGAGTCAGAGAGAACGGCCTCTTTCATGTCCTCGTTCTGACATGGCAAATTTGCTCCACTTCGCACTACTGCCTTTGGTCTAAGGTTTCGCACATCATATAACATTACGTGACTCTTGTGCAAGAGGAATGCAACTTCGCAATTTGGAGAAAGGCCAGCGGAAATACAGTCGACCCGTGAACCAAAGCCTTTGAGGAATTTAGATTTATGTGGTCTCTCTAGCTCCACCGACATGGTCTCGGGTACCGTCGGAGACCTTTCGAGAGACTGAAAGCCATGTTCAACCCAGCGATCAGGCCTGAAACGGCATTTGGGCCCATCATTAGGCACCAAGCTGCTAGATACTGAGAAAGCATTTGAAGATCGACGTTGACGCTTGTAGTGACCCTGCTCCTGAATAATGCATCTTTTAATTGCGCGGATTTCGTCTCTGAGTTGTTGACGTATAGGCTGTTCCACGGGTATCTGATGGCCCTCGGACGCGCTACCAATGATCTTCAAGCAAGAGTCTCCATCACTAACCTTACTCAGCAGTATTTCAATCTGGAGAGAGGTTAGTAAGACCTCTTCAACCGCCGTGAGCCTGTTTACAGGTACTTACAGCTTTCCAACGAAGCCGGCGGTGGCTAGTTGTGGCGATAACTCTTTTCATCAGTGTTAGAAGTGATAGAGGAAGATAATCCGATCCCATGACTTTGCTGAGCTGTCGAGTGCAGTCAAGAAATCCATATAAATACATAGAGGCATTTAGGGGTGGTAGCGTCGCACTCATTGGCTCCAAAGGACTCATAGGCTGTGGATCGAGACTGAATTGGTTGTCGTCGGCTACAACCCGGAGGAGATTCTCCAGAACCAATTTGGTCAGACCATGAACATTCTGTGCTTGAAAACTGCGCGCAGTCACTGAAGCAGTTGAGCGGCGAGACTGACTTGCAATGTGTGCTTCTCTTGATACTGCAAAACGGTGCAGAGCAAGACAGATTCGGCACAACTCTTGGTATCCGAGCAGAACTATCATCAGCTCGGCTGGCTGCTGCCAATATGTATGAAGCTCTCGCTCAAGTGCTCTGAAAGCCTTGGCTGTGTCAGCTTGTACATTCCATCCGATATCCTTGATCAGTAAGCTTCCGTTTGCTTGTAGAATTCGAACGGGATTGCTGAAGATAGGTACCTTGACGGTGCACGCAATCCACCGCTCCAGCCTGACAGTAACAGATTGTGGAAGCGGTGATGGGGGAAGTGGCGACTTGAGAAAGTGTGCGTGATGCATTACGACGGGGAGCAAATAGGAGCATTGAGCGCTGCGGAACTGCTCTGTCGTGATAGCTTCAGCCGAGTTGTCGATTACACAAGGAGCGACATGTCCGAGCTCCTCACGCAAACGGCCGGACAGCAAATTGTAATGGAAAGCCGGATTGTGTCCAGTTCCTTGGACACGAATGAGGTTCAAGATGGATAAGAGGGCTCGAAGCAGCAGTTCTCTCTCAAAGGGAGTAGGACCGTTGATGCGGAGAACAAGGCATTGAGAGACCTGGTCAAGAAGCTCATCTGTCCAACTTTGTTGTGGGTTGGTGGGAACTGGAGACGGACCATACTGGATGCTGAGGTATTCGTGATCGAGGAGTTGCAAGAGTTCGGTGATGGTCTGGTCGTCGGCACGGCGGAGCGTGATGGCGTTCCGAATCTCGTTTAGCACATCCCTTCGTACACTCACATTCAACATCCACCCAACAGGGCCGGCATACCACGACGGATCGCGCTCAAGGCATTCAATGTTCATAATTGTGATCATACGTGAGAGGAAGGTAACGGGAGGTAAATACTGGCATTTCTGCAACCGTTATCACTGATTTAGCCATTGAGAGCCAGCCTTCAACGCAACGACGCCATCACCAGGCTGAGCAAATCTAGCTATCCTGCTTCCGTCCCATTTGGGCTACCAGAAAATTGACACCTGCAGCTGGGTGTGCTCCGTCCACAATCACCCGCCCTGTGCGGGGCAGTGCTCCGCGCAAGGGCAGGCATCTGTTTACGTGCAATTTTACATACAAATCAACGACTCTTCTTTTAGTAATCACAATCTTGTTGAACCACCTTCTGCAGCAATCACTGCCTAACACCTCGCCTTCATACTACGGCAGGGCCTCCGTATTACACCCAAATCGAGCGGCTCCCATTCCTCCTGCGACACCTGCCATAATTCATCTACGTACTGTTGTAGACCATCGGCGAAATACTGCATCTTTAAGCTTCCTTCATATATTCTCAATAGGATTCAAATCAGGTAAATTAGCAAGAAACTACATCTTAACAAGGCCGTGCCGCTTATATTCCTCTTGGCTTATCCTTGCAGAGTTAATTGCAGTTCCATATTCTATTAATATCATATTTGCTGCCTCTATAAGCCTCTCGTACCTATTACAAAAGGAAAGGATATAGGGGAGAATCTTCTCGCGGTAGACTTAGCTATTAATACTGCCCCACTTCTTTTCAAAAATACCAAAGGCTCTTTCTCCTTTGGAGATATTACGCACCATGTCATCCAGGATAAATGGCCTCGAAACCGTGAATGAGATAATAAGGGCGAAGTTCTTCTTCAGGTAATCGAGTAACAAAAACGTCACCAAAGTAAAGGCAAAAGGAGGCTTCATATATCCTAGCAACTCTGTCCCAATCGCTCTCAGTCCACTGTAGATGTTGGTACATCGAACAGAGCCGCTGCTCCTTGTTTGAGGTGTAAGGAAATGCTTTTTAATAGCCTTTTTACTATAGTAACCCTCCTTGTAAAATACTTCAGTAAGGGCCTCATCCGACATAGTAATTCCGAGGTTGTTAGCTATCTGCCTCAAAGGCTTCTTTTTGGACAGAGTTCTGCATGGCATAAAGAATTAATCAATAGCGAACAGGGGTATCTAACAGTGGCTTTCTTCCTCTTTGCTCGGTTGGAGTAACAGGCCCAGTAAGAAAGAGTTGAACAGGACTGCGAGAGACCCCTAATTCCTGTGCATTTCGGCGTTGCGGGAGATATATATTGGGGAGGGTATAAATACGTAATCGTTCATATCGGGTGAGATGGGGTGGAAATTGTCATTTTTCTAACATCTGTAATCATTGTTGAATGGGGAAATAAATACAATCTTTGTAGGGTTACCTGAGTGTTCGATGCAGAACGCACTCACGGACCTGGACAGCACCTCACACGAGCGCATGTTCAGCAGGCAGGGCGTCTAACCCGAACATGGCACCGCCTTGTACGGGATATGCAAGCCATCGCCTATATCTTGCCCATCATTCGTCAAGCGAGCTTGTCGTTGCTCCTGCGATCTACAACTGGAATTGTGAAGATGCATGTTGGAAGCGGTTCACAAGGCATACTCGAAGGCATACTTGAAGGCATACACAGCCTCGTTCTTCTGTTTGCTGCTCTTTATGGTGAGCTGGATCCTGGTTCTATTCATACCATTTCCTCAATTTAAAATCTACGTCCTCAGCCTTGTCCCGGCCAAAATTGTCCACTGAACAGCATTATGGCTATTTCTTTCGGACACCACGGACCTGAGACTGACCCCATTGAGATTTCAGTCCCTGGAATCGCTGGAGCTCACGACCAAAAATTCGAATTCGACAGTTCCAGCGACATCCAAAGTGATCATGCTGCTCACGGAATAGGATCCTCAACCCAAAAATCATGGACAAACAGGGGCGTTCTCGATCATATATATCCTTGGATATTCCATTACGATTACCTAGACAGAGTATTGGAACGACATCATATCACAAGTACAGATCTTGGTAGCTCGTTAGAATGAAAGCGTTTACTGACCATCGCCCAGGTATTGCCATTTCGGGGACGATTGGTATCGGGCTGTTCGTCACTTCGGGAGAGCTAATAGCAATAGCAGGCTCTGGCGGCTGTGTGCTGGGCTTTGTTCTTGCAAGTTTTATTGTGGTGGGCGTGATGCGCTCACTCGCGGAGCTAGTGAGTGTGAGACCGCTCTCGGGAGCTTTAATAGATTATCCTCACACATTCGTAAGCTGTGAAGCTCTAATACTTGATTTTTATACGCCTGCTAAGGTCACAAAGGTTGATCCTGCCCTCGGCTTCGCGGTGGCCGTCACTTATTTTATCGCTCAATGCTTGAGTATGGCTGCTCTGACTTCGGCTGCTGCCCGAATCGCGGACAATTTTGGTCCAACAGGAAGCCCACCTCTCGATAAAGGGAAGAAAGTTGGCATTGTTGTTGGGCTTGTTGCACTCACCCTCTTATCCAACATCTGCGGGGTAAAGGTAGGCATATGGTTGCAACCACCAGCCCTGAGAATTCCGCTCACTTGTACAGACTTACGGGAGGCTCGAGCGGATTGTAAAATGGTTCAAAATTTTGCTTATGGTTAGCCTCTGCGTTTTGATGATTGTAGTAAACCTTGGAGGTACGGGTTTCCCTAAGAATACCTCGATCATTGACCAAACCGTTCCGAGCAGTCAGTGGAGCAAGGACCGGCTCTACTACTGGAAGTACGTAGACCAAATCTTCCCTTTGAGGTCACTAATTACTGACTTCCTTCATAGACTATAGTAGCGAAAATGCCTTCCCGCCGTACTTTAATCCAGCTGGTTTCGGCGGCGTGCTCCCCACCGATGTATCACCAGACGGTAAATCGTTAGGAATTCCTGGATCTACAGGTCGCTTTATGGCCGTGTGGTAAGCATTGACCTTCTAGCGAATGGTTACAAGGCATAATGGTTCCCAGGACTTCTGTTACGCTTGCTATGTTTGCGTGCATAGTAAATAGACCCAATCTCTGTTTTGCTGACAATCCTGACCGAGATCCAGGGCGGAGACATTGTCGTAGTCACGGCAGGTGAAGCTAGAAAGCCGCGAAAGGACCTTCCCCCTGCGACACGATATATGTATTGGGTGCCGCTGGGGCTCTATTTCCTTGCTTCTCTCATCGTAGGCTTCAACATTAACTTTAAAGACCCTAATCTTTTCCGAGCATACTCACTCAGCAATACAAACACTTCGCATTCGCCTTTCATAATTATTATAAAGACAACGACAATCAAAGTCCTGCCAGATTTCATGAACGCCTGCTTCCTCTTCTCTGGTTATTCCACAGCGTGAGCGAGTTCCGTCCCACACTTTCACACAGAACTAACGACATTTCCAAGAAATACCGAGCTGTTCGTGGCCAGCAGGACATTGTTCGCCCTCGCTCAGCAGTATGGGAACGATTTCATGCGGTCTACTCTCGGCAAGACGAACAACGGGCACACACCCATTGCAGCAATCCTTTTTTGTTCATCTTTTGGCCTCCTTGCTCTTCTTGGCCTTGCCGATCCTTCTTTCAACCAGCCAATCTTATCTCTTTCCGCCTTCTTCACTGGCGCAATTGGTTGCGTTTATGCTAGCGAATGTATAGCTTTTCTACGGTTCAAGGCCGGGTAAGTTGTTCTTTTGGACCTAGATATATTGTGGGCGATGACCAATACATATAGTCTTGATCTTCTCCATCGGCGGAATGTGTACTCGCGAGACCGTGACCCTTACATGAGCAAGCACTACCGCGCACATTGGCAACCTACCTGGGCCTACGTTGGACTCATCGGGTGCATACTCATAGTCTTATTTTCGGGATGGCCAGCGATCTATATTCTGCATTCAAGGCACAACTTGGTCGCTGATAAAGACCTTAAAACTAATGTCCAGCTTGCGGGAGACTTGATTGGAGCCTATGCCGGTGTATGCAGCCCCTTTCAAATTCAACTTATGCTGATATAGTAGCTGACTGGACTGCCAGCCTCTCCTTTTCTGTGCTCTCTACCTGGGATGGAAATTCTGGCATAGGACCCATATCCGGCCCATATCATCTCTCGGTGTGCAGCTTTATATTTTGCAGGAAAGGTTCCCGGGTGACGAAGAGACGGACGGTGTTCATAATGCACAAGACCGAGAAGGGCAAACGGAGCCTCGTAGAAATGGGGCTTTTGATAGCTCTACATATGGGCGGCCTCATGGCTCGCAAGAATCCTCGGTGCAGCGATTGAAACGTAGGGCCGTATTAGCCTGGAGCCTGAGTAAATAAGTACTAGACTCATGGTAATTCTCAGGTATATTTTATCAAGCGTACATATTAATACGTCACCACTATGCGTTGGCAGGTACCGTTTCCAATTGCGCAGTACGAGCCTGTGAAATGGGAGGTGGCGACTTTTATGACCTTTCATTTTCAGGTCCATCCATACTACGCCTCATCCCACGCAAGTTATCGAAATTATACATAGGACAGGGACTCTATGTTAGCAAAAATAATGGAGCATTTTTTTGCCGCTGTAGATGACAGTACGGTACCATCATATAACGGGAGCGCAGAATAGATTTCAGACTTTAACGCAAAAATCACAGTACGAAGAACCAACAAAACAACAATCCCGCTGCTTTTTCAGCTGCTTTGACCAAGACTCTACACGCACGCATGGAAAGGCGCTTTTACATGGCCCCTGAACTCCATTTCTAGTTCATCCTCGGCGGTTTCAGCCAGATGAAGGCCAGCCTTCCACTTCAGCTGCCACTTTTCTCCGTCCCTCTCCCCATTCAGCAAGGAGAATGGCTAATTATTCGTACCTTTGAACGCGGTATTACTGTCGAATTTGCGGCCCTCGACGGAGCGGTGAATGGTTTCGTTCGTACCGGTCGAGCTCATCGGCGTTCGGAATGAGCTCAGCAACGGTAGTCTCCGAGATGCTTGGTTGATAAGTTAATCCACGCCTCACTTTTCACTGTCGGTAACGCCCTTGGCGGTCTCCCATGGTTGGTCAACCGTCGGCAATGGAGGCAGAGGTAGGATCAGTAGTTAATCCTGGTCGAAGGTTAGGAGGTCATTCTCTTCGCATTGAGCCACCATCCATCCGAGAGTATTATCCGAGAGCCAGTGCTGCGTATACCCTCCGTCATGTCGGATTGCCTTCCAGAGAACCAGACCTGTTTCATCTCCTTCAGATGAAAGTTCGACCCATCTGATACAATGCCATTTGCAACTGCCGCAGCTTCCGGCATCTTCCAGAGCGTTGGCTGGAATGGATTCTATGTCTCGTCCAGTGCGATGGCATGGAAACCAAACTTTACTTTCGTCGAGAATTCTGCGTCCTGAAATTTGATCATATCCGGTGCGATCCCCAAAGACTCGCAATTCACGTCTTCGAGAACCAAGTTTAGTGGAACGCGACCGTATCTCAGACACAAATCGCCTACACACCTTGAGCTGCTGTTGGTTCCGGAAGTCCGTTCTCATGCAGATTTGGCAAGAACGCTGTTCTCTTAATAGTCCGGATTCCAGTGGTCTTTGTAATACAAGTCATACAATTTCGGAAAACTATGCATTCCTTTCTTCGTGAGCAATCCACACGCCGTAACGATTCCGGCAATAGTGTGGATGGTATATGCTCTACAGGAGAAGCCGACAAAGAATATCTCATCTCCGACATCGTAGTTGTTGGCAACGAATCCGTATGCGGCGCGGTTGTTTGTAGAGACACCAACCCGAAGTGCCTCAAACCAGTCTATCAAGACTGCGCGGTGTCATCCATAGACCGGCCATAGTCCATGCCGTAGGACAGGAGACGTCGACATGGAGACAAAGAACGAGTCTATGGGGGAGAACAGGAGAATAGGTGTAAAGAGCGCTGGAGTGCTCGGGTGTGCTGGCGGCACGAGTTGGGCTATTTAAGCATTTCTGTGCATTTAATAATTCGAGGATAAAAGGTCCCGGAGCGTCTGTTGTAGCACGGTGGCGTCTTCCCTAGCTGATATGCCTTGGGAGAGTTTTTGTAATGGCATATTCCACTGGGAAAGTCTCTACGATAATCACACCGATGAGCGCTATTGATGGTAAGTAATTGTCATGTTTGAGAACTTAGGAAGGATTTCACCTTTACCCTAGAAGGGCTTCCATGACGAATGAATGACTGGAAAGAAGTGTGACTATGAGCGGGTACTAGTCGAATGCGGCAGATCGAGATACCAGCCAGGAATTTAACGCTTCTAAATAGAAGAGCAAAAAACATGGTGCAATGTTATTCTTTATATGTTCTTTTATGTCAGAGGACAAAATAAAGATATCCTGCAGCTGGGATAAAACATTTAGCGGAGTGAGAAATGCCAGCAAAAAAAAGAGAAACTATCTTGCACTGTCCGGGAGTCGAACCCGAGCCCCTTGCTCACTCTATACCGAATATGGAAGGCAAGGATCCTACCGCTGGACCAACAGTGCTATTAATAACAATACGGCAATTTTGAATAAACTATAACTTACAAAAACTAGACAATAGCATAGACAGCCCAGGGGCAATTTGGAGAGTACCTCACCAATCGCGAAATGGGATCGAAGCACCAAAAAGGAACGCGCCCGAGACAAGCTCTCTTGTATACCTAAAATATAGCGTAGGCGTAAGGCTTCGAAGCCAACTACTATGTAGGCACTCATTGAACAATGCGCGCCTAAGACCTCTAGAGTTTCTCTTATCTTTGTCGTCTATATAATAAAAGTTAACATAAAGGTAGCCTGTTTTAGTATAGCTAGCCTCGCGGGGCGTGAAAAGGGTAAAAAAAACTAGACTACTCTCTTAGGCGCAAAATTATGTATAAAAAGCTGGAGCAGCGAACTTAGGTTATTATTGTACAGGCAAAATTACTTGGAGGTCTGAGGACTTCTAGAGGTCTTAGGAGAAGGTCAAGTAACGTAACCTATATTGACGTGGTTAGCTTTGTGGCTTCACGCCATACCACATTCTTGTTTGGTGTGCCACTCTTATCCCGCCCCGCGAACAAGCGTAAATGCTGTGGCCGGAAAAACTTGTGTTCCAGCTCCGAAATTTGTTGATACCTTAGACTTTCCACCCATGGTGAAACAACCTACCAAACGACCAAAACATTCCTTTGATACTTTTCTCAAACTAAGTCTTTTAGTTACATACCCATTGTTATACCCTTCGAAACCCTTTCTGCCGTGTGTCCTCGCGGCAATGACCCCATACGTGTCTTGAGCCCCCAATCACCTCCGCGATGGCTGCAGCGTCTCGACGAATATCAAGCTACACAACCCGATCTGCGGCAAACGATCGTGACGCAGTGGGGAGACCGAGTAGTAGTGATGATAGCAAGAACGAAATATGGACATCAATGCTGGAGGGCGTCTCCAGCGGGAAGAGGTTACCTGAGAAAAGTGTCCTGGTATTAGGTACTCGCATCTTCCAAGCGCTACATTGGGAACTGGTCAGTTTTAACGACATGGCTGTGTAGGTGGCACTCCAGAAACGCAGAAAAATTTCCTAGAATCCCTCTCCACAGATCCATCGAGCAACCGGAAACCCGCAGACCGCGGACGAAGCCCTCCAATAGCGAACCAATTCGCGCTGGGCTACACATATCAAGACGTGCTTGATTCGGACCATGAAGGTACTTTGACAGCATGCTACTGGTCCGTTAGTAACTTCAACTAAATCTCATTGCTTCGCAGACAAGCTCGCGCGCCTATCCTTATATCTCCTTACTACGCCTACTCCCGCTTTCACGCCTCTGTTAAAACCCTATCTCACTCCTCGAACACTACCAAACATGCTTATCGTCATTCTCCTTGATTGGTCACAGCCATGGCTATGGCTTCGCCAACTCTGCGAATGGATCCGCGTTCTGCGGTCACTCGTTTCTTCCCTGGACGATGAGTCCAAAGACGTCATGGAAGAAAATATCAATGCTTGGCGAGATCGAGGGCGTGGTGGAGGTGGATCTGACAATACTGGAAGTGGATCCTCGGAGAGCGTAGCGTTACCGCTTGGGCAGGGTGAATGGGATGAGCCACTTGGCATTCCTTTGTGTGTGGTATGCCAAAATGCAGATAAGATTGAGGTTCTGGAGCGAGAACGTGGGTGGAAAGAGGATGAGTTCGATTTCATAATGCAGTATCTGCGGACTGTTCTACTCAAGCATGGAGCCAGCCTGGTCTACACAATGCCCTCGGCCCCGGGCTCTCTACAAACGCTGATCCATTCGAGCTTGGGTATCAAGTCTATGCTGAAGCAGAAACAATTGAAACACAACGTTATCGATCGCGATCGAGTGCTTATACCACCAAATTGGGATTCTTGGGGCAAGATTCGTGTCATAAAGGAAGGATTCGATGTCGAGGGTGTTAGCCACGCGTGGTCCGAGGATATTCAGATTCCAACACACATGCAACAGCAGTCCCACTCCAATGATTCTTCCAATGGCCATGCCGCTGCGGATGACGTTACGCAACCGGATTCTAAGCCTGAATATGAACCAAAAAACGAACACACTGCAGTTTCCGTTTACGAAGAAACAATCCGAAATCCGGAGCGTGACTACGCCCTCTCTGCCCTGAACCCTAAGCACGCCAATGGAATTGAAGTACCGAACACTGATGCGCAAGCTTTCCTCGCATCTCAGGTCCAAATTCTAGATAGTCTACGCATAGAAGACGAGCGTGAGAAGAACGCCAAAGATAAGAAGAAGGGCAATGCTGTGTATATTTCACAAGACGACGCGAGTGGTGTTGTTGAGGAGCATATCGGTCCGGTGCAGTTCAACATGGGAGGCATTCAGGTTAACGCTGATGAGATGGTGAAGAGGCTGCAGGTAATTTATACATTTCCATACAAACAGTACTTTACATAGTCTACTTCTCAGTTCTCTCTCGTTTCTTAAATTGCGATGCAGTTCTCCTTAGTCATTGTAGTTTCAAGCTAACATTCGTGCCATAGGATCGCGAAGCAAACCGCTCCGCCGATATCGAAACTGGACCATCCACACCGACTCCTACGGACTCAAAAATTGAGAACGAGCGGCTAGCAACATTTTTCGCTGGGCTGATGAACAAGAAAGGAGAGAATCCGGCAGCAAGCAGCCCAAGGCCGTCATCGTAATGTCAGCTTTTGTTGTCCCAAGAGCCACTTGGCAACTTATCGTGATCGAGTTGGTCATCTTAGTGCTGGTACACTCTCGTGTGGCATTATACTCAAAGGCAGTCCTACCTACTCCTATTCCCATCTAGCCTAACCGTCGCGCAAATACCCATAATCCGAAAACATCTCTCAGATTCTAGTTGTGGTGTGCTACATCCATAAACTCGTCCTTTAATTTTGGACGTCGATGGTTGAATGTACAATGGTTCCATTGAAAGATTTCTATAGCTCGACCTATCTCAACAGCTTCCGGCGTCACGCCTGTTGACTTCAAATTGCTACCATGACCACGTTCCCCCATAAATCGCGACCACTTGTGGTTCCTGCTCATGAGAAGGTTGAGTGGCATGAAACGGTATCGGGAGTGAAGAGACTGGGGGTTTGATTGTGCGGGGAACTGGGGTGAAGGGTGGTGGAAAGGTGGAATCGCAACGTAGAGAACCACCCAAGCCGGGAAAGGAGCGGTGAAATACCTACTGGGTAGGTAGTGCTGGCGGTGTACCTGACTCGTAACCATGAACAGCCACTATCAGCATCTACAATGGGCAATTTCTACAGCAAAGTGCAGTAACCTCGAATACCTAACATTCTCTAAAGAAATTGATTTCCACAACGCAAACAAATCAACCCCAAATCATTTCCTAATCTCCTTTTTTTGCCCATCCCCCTGCCCATAGTCATAACAACCACATTCCAAGGCTCCATTAATCTAGCAATGACACTCCCCAAATCCAGCTCAATTTACACTAGAAACTCATGATCTGGTCATTCCACTCCGGGAGCTGCCAGGCCTTTCCCGGACACTTTAGAGTCAGTGGCAAATTATCAGACATGGTGCACAGTTTGCCCATGTTGTGAATTGCAAAGGTTAGGTTTTGGAATAGTTCAAGTCGTGGCGGAGGTCTGCATTCGCAATAGTAAGGGGTAGATTTTATTATGGACGTACAGAAAGCAGTTGTAGTCGTGTAGTGGACAGAGTTCTCGTCCTACTGGTATTCGGAAATGCTACGATACCATCGGAGTTATGACAAGAAGTAAAACAGCGGAGCAGATGGACTGGTAAATAAGAAAGAACTAAACGAAGATGCGACAATCAACCCTTAGGCGGGCATAAGTCTAGTATATCGGGAAGATGACAACATAAACGTCTGTGCCCAGCATCCCATTGTACGTATCCCGTCTCAGCAGGTTACGCTTTAGGTGCGGGGCAACCAGTGTTTACGCAACGATAGTCGTCGTTTACACGTGTAGCTAGAGTAGAGCTCTGCTGAGAGTAGACCACAAACTTGGCAGAGTCGCTTTGGCAAGAGGAAGAACCCGTAGTCTTCGGCTTATTCTTCTTCCTCTATTCGAGAAACCAACGCCGCGGCGCTCAAACATAAGGAGTGCTGGTGATGGTACTATATTCGGAACTTGCTGAACTCGCCATGTTCATACTCGTCGATGCCATGATGTTGGCATTCGCGGAGGTAAGCGTAGGCGCTCCGGTGAGCAGCGACGAAGGGAATGTTGCCTTGGCCGTTGCCAGCATTGACAGAGCATTCATTGCTTCGACTGCATTGAACTGAGTCGGCTCATTCCACTCCATTTGGTCAATGGAGGCGGGCCTATAGGTAATGGATAGGATGTGATTTGAAGAGGAATGCCCAAATCTAACAGAAAATTGGGGTTTATACCGTAGCATATGACTCAAAGCTAAAAGAGATGGACGGAGAGAAGGTGTCATTCTATGGCTACACGAATTGCACTATTTTCAAAGGTTTGAGGAGTGATTTTGACTCCTAAGATCTGGATAAAAACATGACAGAATAAATGATGTGCCAGCCAAATATACTCTACGCAATACCCCATCTAGTGAAATGGGTACAGAATGCTGCGATACTAACGCCGGTTCAAAATGTGCCCGGGAACTCCAGAAATGTCACGCAGCATAAATACGTCGGGATACATGATCGATAAATACCCTACTCCATATACTTCCTCCAGCCTTCCCGAAAGCATACTCTCTTGCCGTCTTGGGACATACCTACCAAAAATTTCTCCCATCGAGCATCCTGGCCGGCACAAATGACCAGGAGGCTTTCATCGTCGAGCCAGCCGATTAGGCCTTTTGGTGGTCTCCCGCCAGGTACTCCCGGGATGGGTGCACTCCAGGTTGGCGATTTGCTGGCGCCGCGGCCGCTGGTGTTCCAGCCGAGAGGTTCCTCTCCAATTTCAAAATGGGCAGAGGCAAAAGAGTAGGTATCGGAGAAGGTTCGTGGGAGTAGCGGGATTTTGGCGAGCATTCCCCATTTATTCTGAGGGCCACTGTCGGACTCGACTCCAGAAGGTTGTGGTGAGTTTCGAGATTTGTCCGGCGAGACCTGCTCAGGGCGTTTGGGAAGAGGAACATCAAATATGTGCAGCGTTGATTTGTCTGACGTTACTGCCAGGAGAGTACTGTTCGGGGAAATGGCCAGGGAGAATATGGTTGCTGGATCAAGCCCCCGGCGCATCTCTCCAAGCTTGGTGCAATTAGCTGTGGACCAGACCCGAACCAGTGTGCCCGTCTCGCTCGCAGTAGCAAGCACTTCTCCGTCCCGGCTCAATTCCAGGGCTCTCAACGGAGTCGAATGCGCTGGTATGATACTCACGTTGCGAGTGGATAACTCAACCAGCTGAACCTGGCCAGGCGTACGCCCCGGGAACGTCATCATTTTGTCCCCAAGACAGCACAGGCCAAACGGATTGTTTGCTGTTTCAAATGTAGATACCTTTTGTGGAGGACTCACGAACCTGTAGAGGTTCACGCTGTTTAGGAGAACAACGACGATGTGAGTTCGTGATAGTCGTACCCGTTGCACTGGCGTTCGAAATTCGAGAGTTAGAGCGGCCGTTTCGCTCGAATCGTTCCAGATGATGACCTTGGATATAGAGTCAGCTTTATCAACCAGGACCCACTCGCCATCGTCCGTCAAGCTGACTTTATTTTGGGGGAACTTGGGCTGTTTGCCTCCGCCGACCAAAGCGACGTATCTCGTTGTGTGAAGCATTTCGGCGCACCCTATGCCGGTCCCGAGGTCTGGACGAGCATTGTATCAGCACTGCATCGAGAATAGAGCATTGGGGAGACGATTGGGGAGACATCCTGGGAAGATAGTGTGACGCACCTCGGGCTACTTTTAGATCGCATGATTTGGCCGAGTAAACTGCAGACGGGGGCGTTAGTAGAGTGCGGAGGTGTGCTGTATGGGACTCACTCCGGAAGCCCGTTTCGAGAGCAACGGAAAAGCAGCTGTTGTCATGGTTGAAAGAGGCCGACAGGGCAGCTGGTCCGGTGGACTCATCGATAATTGGTCTGGTGTTCATGGCAGCAATGAAACAGATGTGCGACAGGGTTTTTGCACAAGTCTAAATGCCTCGAGGCGGCGAGGATAGCTTGATGGTGGCCAAGTATGTTTAGATGAATGTTTCGTGCCGGGGAGAAAGAAGAAGAGCTCCGAGATGATTTCTGCAGAGCTGTCATGACGGCTCCATAGTGGGTGTCATCTTAAACGCAGGTTGTCTGCCTGGGATAGGCGTTGCTGCCAAATGACTCCGGCTGTGGTGTGGTGGGGAACAATGGCATACAAGCTTCAAACGAGCTCGAGCTTCCGTCAGTTGGCGTCGTGAAGCGGCCTACTCCAAATCACGTTATATTTCAGTCACTTAACACTTCATATTTAAGAACAGTTCATATCTAAGAATACTTCACAAAAGAATAATCGAGTGCAGCGAGGATGGGGGTCTTTAGAGGGGAACCCCATGAGATATTCGCTCTTGCAATATTTTATTCATGGGGAATTCCTCCAAACCCCCTGTCCTCGCCGCGCTCGAGGTGGCACGGCTTGATTCGTGGCTGTCGACAGCCGCCTGCTCCGAATAATTACAATCGTCCTTGGAGTGCTTCAGTGCTTTTCAGTGCTTTTCAGTGCTCTTCATAGGGTCCTTCAGAAGCTTATCCACCAGTCTGAGCGTCATCTAAGTGTCTCCGGTCGCATTTACAATAGCTGGCTATAAGGCTATAAGGCTCAGTCCACTTCCCAGCCCACCCTCAACGCTCGTTCGCACGTCTCGGTCGCAGTTTCCTCTCGCACGTTTCGTTGCACGGCATCGCATCGTATCAAGAGCAGCGACCCACGGACACCCGCCAACCACGCCAGGGCCCTGACAGGCTTAGGAAGCGAGCCCCTTTGCGTCGAGAAGGAGCGTCTGCCAACGTCCCAAATTTCCCCGTCAACACCTCCTCCAGCTGCATCACCAACAAACTATCATCTCTCGCCGATTTCTTCACCTTTCTCGGTCACTCAAGCTGTGCTGAGTCCGACTACCCTCTATACCTGATACCTTGCATATGTCCGCGCCCGCAATGAGTTCTGTACGAACCTCCCCAGCCCTCCTTAACTCTATCTCCCGCACGCACCTCAACTCGACTTGCCTTCCCCCCCACGCTCTCCTGCACCAATCGCAATGGCACTTGCGCTGACAGTGCCATAGATCCTCAAGACCCGCAGGAAGAAGAATGTCAAGAAGGGAATCCAGTTCTGTCTGATGGTGTGCGGCGCCTCAGGAACAGGTACGTGGTCGTCGGACTTCTTTCCCATCCGAGCTACCATGCAGAGCTAACACGTTGTCAATCAGGACGGACCACCTTCGTAAACACTCTCTGCGGCAAGAAAGTCCTCCACCACAAAGACTCCGACGATCCGACCACCGCACACATTGAGGAGGGTGTAAAGATCAAGCCAATCACAGTTGGTAGGTGACCCTATACGTCTATAAGCGAAGGACGATATGTGTGCAGCTTTACTGATGCACTTTGGCCAGAATTAGAGCTCGACGAGGAGGGCACTCGCATTTCCTTGACAATTGTTGACACACCCGGGTTCGGCGACCAGATTGACAATGAAGCCAGGTAAACGCAATCGCGATCTATCTCAATACCCAACATGCTGACGCATTTTGCAGTTTCTCAGAAATCGTCGGCTATCTCGAGAGGCAATACGATGACATTCTTGCGGAAGAGTCTCGTATCAAGCGTAACCCTCGGTTCAGGGATAACCGTGTCCACGTTTTGCTTTACTTCATCACTCCTACCGGCCATGGGTAAGCATCTGTATGAATTCGTAGTGGGATTGGCGCTCACCGACACCTTAGACTCCGCGAGCTCGACATTGAACTCATGAAGCGCCTCTCCCCTCGTGTCAACGTGATCCCAGTCATTGGCAAGGCCGATTCCCTCACACCCGCAGAACTCGCAGAGTCAAAGAAGCTCGTTATGGAAGACATTGAGCACTACCGCATTCCCGTATACAACTTCCCGTATGACATCGAAGAGGACGACGAGGATACCGTAGAGGAGAACGCTGAGCTCCGCGGGCTCATGCCGTTTGCCATTGTGGGGTCCGAGGACGTCGTTGAGATCAATGGCCGACGGGTACGTGCTCGGCAATATCCATGGGGTGTAGTTGAGGTGGACAATCCCCGCCACTCAGACTTTTTGGCCGTGCGAAGCGCGCTTCTCCATAGCCATCTTGCCGATCTCAAGGAAATCACCCACGACTTCCTGTACGAGAATTACCGAACGGAGAAGCTCAGCAAGAGCGTCGAGGGTGGCGCGGCTGCGTAAGTCACATCATTTCACATCATCATCATCATCATCATCATCATCATCATCATCATGAGTCTATTTACATGAATGCCGCCTGCATAATGCTGATCAATCTATGACTATGACAGGGACTCGTCAATGAACCCGGAAGACCTTGCCAGCCAGTCGGTCCGCCTGAAGGAGGAGCAGTTGCGTCGCGAAGAGGAGAAGCTGCGCGAGATCGAGGTCAAGGTGCAGCGCGAGATCAACGAGAAGAGACAGGAGTTGCTGGCTCGCGAGAGCCAGCTGAAAGAGATCGAGGCCAGAATGCACAGGGAGCAGAGCGGCCAGCTAGCCGAGCACGACACGGAGGAGGCTTGAATGAAGCACAGCACACAACCAGAATAATTATAGTGGTGGGCGAGAGTGGATGCAGCGCTTACGGCGGAAAACCAGGATTCGGTAGGTAAATGGTGTTTTTGTTGTAGCGAAGGCGTCGGTTCGTTCGATGAAGGGAAAGGCATGCTACTATATTTTCCTCGATCAAGATGGAGAAGAGCGGAGCGCCTTTTTCTTTGGTGGATATTCTCTGCAGAAGACGACAGAAGTCACGGAGCAACACTGTTCTTACTCCTGAGCTCTCCTTTTCATTCAGGACAGGGCTGCGCTGCCTGTCTGTCCTTTCTGTCTCGACACGGAACCCTTTCTCATTTGTTTTCTTACCCTTCGATACTTATTCCCCCCTTTTTGAGTTGCATGTAGGAAAGTAGTAATTCAGCTTTGGACCGCTTGTAGTATTACCCTGGTGGTTTTTGATATTTTCCTGGCTACCGCTGCAGGCGAGAATGCAGTGTAACGATATGAAGGTTGGACCGGGAAACATGCCTCCATCGACATCTTCGTGCAGTTGGGGTCCGTTGATGGCCGCGGAGTAGAGCGGGGAGGCACTTAATTCACGCAGCCGTCGAATGACAGAGCAGGCATTTTATTGCTGGGAATTGTATTGGAGAGATTGACCCTGGATGTTGAAATCCTTCTTTCTCACACCATGCTGATATGTGGGCTCCAAATTTTCAAATTGGTTCCAGCGCAACCACCAAGTCGGTGAAACCACATCTTCCACCGCTTTATGCGGCGCAGAATCCAGAGCACGAATTCGGGCTTAAATCGCTCGATTGATCTAGGATGGAAGAGTCTTGACAAGTCGAAGCCACACTCCTTCCCGAGACAGCCCCGGAGCTCTGATGGAGTCCTGATCAGAGCTTGTCCTTGTTATCCGTCGTTAGTAGGTCCCAGAACCACACCCGCAGAACACGGTACCGTTGCGGTGTACTGTGTAGACACATCTGCATATTATCCGCCCGCAAAACAGTCATGACCACCTGTTTTGCAAGAGATGAGCAGATTTCCTCATGATCGGAGAGGCCCGAAAAGGGTTTTCAGTTCGTATCGGACAGATCTGCTGCAGCCCTCAACCAACAAATCACTTCAGCGTCGCGGATACATAGGGACGTTTCCAGAAAGTGCTCCCACTTCCGCTGCTCTCATTGGCGCAGCATCAAATATTCCAGCCCAATCGTTTCGGAAGGGGCCACCTGCCGCTTGATCCAACGAACGTGGTTTTGCGAATTCTGGGCAGATGCCCAGGCGGCGATAGGGGATCCAGCTCCCTCGATTTTGCCACGAAGCCTTTTTTTTTTTTTTTTTTTTTTATTGAGAAGCGCGCCAGACGTCAATATTTGAGAGGAGACATCTGCTGGGATGTCGGTGGAACCTCTTTGGGGGGGGAAGGGGAGAGATGTGGTGTGAGTAGAGGGCGTGGTTTTGAGGAATCATGAATGCAAGACGGCAGCGAGCGGGCATCTGCAGCGGGAGGATTGGTGCGCAAACGCCTGACGGATCCAAGCGAAGAGAACGAACAATATGTGAGAATATCTGAGTGCAGACAGCGTTGCAGGAAACTGTGGAGTACGGTCTGCAAAATGCCGCTTCGAAATTACCTCTGCTCGCGCGGCTCTATTTCATGAAGCTGGATTGGATACAGGGTCATGCAGACATAAGGGCGAACTAGAGTTCGTCGATCGTCTGTTCGGTAGGGTTGGTTACCATGTCTGGCATGCCTCTCCCAAAAATCAAAGTCGCGGTTTCGGCGGCTCGCGTGGTGAGTTACTCAGATGGCGAAAGCTCAGCCCCCTCCTCTCCCGCTTTTACAAGTACAGACCAGAGAGTGTTTCACAAGGAACCATCCACTGAATCATGCCAGGAGCCCAGGACCAGGACGGGGGCCGGCAACGACGAGGTACAGCCCTGGAGGATGACGTGCAGGAGGAGGGATGTAGACACAGACTCAGAATCGCGCAGATGTGTTTCAATACACCAAACACTAGCTGTCCGATGCAAGACGAGCGAGGGCGGTATCTATGAAGCAATATTTTGTACGGAGGGCGATTGTGGAGTAATTTTTTCTATTTCTGAAATGTGCCCGGAGCGGATCAGCACTGCTACGACCTAATCTGTCGGCTCAGCTCCGCCATTTCCTATCTTCTGCTGATGAGAGATGTGGAGGCTCTTGGAAAGCACTGGCACTGCTGATGCTGCTGTTGCTGTTACTGCTGCTGCTGCTGCTACTGCTGCCTTGCTCGCTGGACCCTGACGGAGTGGAACTGCATTCATAAGGTCATGCTTTAGCCGATCCCCACAATTTCTTTAAAGCTTGGATGTTGAATTAATGGCCATGTAGCGCATCAGCCGCTGGTTGCTCGATTTACCTCGCCATCTGGCGGGTTGGTTTACTGCACAGACGACGGAGAGGCACGACGCAGCTGACAATCGATCATCGGCACGCTCGGATGGGGAAAAGGGCAGAGCCTCTTGTCAATTTCAGCAACCCACATGGACCTACAGCCGCTGATCAGCCCGACAATATGCGCTACTGTATTATTCCCGCCTTCGCTCTTCCAATCCTTCTAACGGCAGAAGAAGGGGGGGGCGGGGGGGCAAGAAACGACAAAGTGGCTGCTTGCAGTTTCGTCAAATGGCTCAGCAGATGCCTCGGCCGGCTGCATCACAAGCAGTTCCATGATCTCGTGGTGCTGGGTGAATGAGACTTCGGAATGTTCAAATCAGCTGATAAGAAGTCGATGTGGGCGTCCTCCAGGCCCATCAATAGCGCTGGCGAGCTTGGTGCTTGGTGTTCAAGCTTCTCACGCTGGGACCGCATTCAAGCTCCAGCGACCGCAATGGGAAATGCATCCCTGTACATCGAGGAGATCCGCTCGCCAATAGCAGCGCTGTCCTCCTAGCGTCGAGTGATTCGCTGCAACTATCATGCGAGACCGTTGCACTCTGAACGACATGAGTCTGAGAGACAACACGGATGCAGGGCACCTCTTCCCCCCGCCGCCTTCTATTGACAAGACTACCCAAACTCCGTCTACTGCTCACTCTGCCCATGGACCTGCGCATTTAGCAGGCGGCGAGGGCGCTTGACGGTGAAAAATAAAGAAGCCAGCCTGTCGTCACGGCGTCACAGCAGAGAACCACTCATGGCAGCTGTATGCCGCCAAGAACACCCCGGTTGCGTGGTCCAACGGACCTTGAGCATGAGAAGTGTTCAATTGCTGCTAACTAACGAGGCAGATGTGCGTAACGTGCAATCTGTCATGGATTGATTGTTGGTGGTGGCGTCGTGCTGAAGGGCATAGCTAGGTAGCTAGGTATATCGAGGATGCTCCAGCCTGCGACTTCTCTTTTTAGCTTTTGGGAAGGCGCCACCCACCTTTGAGATCTCTTTTTCAAATGACACCATCTTCTGTTCTTTTTCTCTTATTCTACAAGACGTCCACTTGCATCATCCTGTTCATCCTCAAGCCTAATCCCTACTTCTCTCCACGCACGTTCCTGAATCTTTGCTTTTTGGCTTCGGGCGTGGTGCTGGCCCAAGACTGACCTACTGCTACTTTATTCTGACTACGAGTCAACATACACGTTTCTGCTTTCATTGCTTCCGCGTTCAGATGGCCCCGCAGACTTCAATTCCTCCTGTAAGTGCATGTGGAGAAGTGGTATGGGATGTGGGATTCGCATGCTGACATTCTCCTACGGAAAGGCTGCGAATGTGCTCGGAGTAAGATCGCCCACGCTGGTCGATGCTGCTTAATAGGCTATGCGGTACTAACTGTGATGCTTTTGACGTAACAGACTATTGGCACCAGTGAGTGGAGTTATATAGTTTTCTCCTAGTTACAGCTTACTGACATTAGTCTAGTGTATGTCGACTAGATCCTTTCATGAAACGTGCTTCTACTGACGAGTATGGATGATTGAAGTTGCTGGTGTGTTCAGGTATACCCCTCGTCCAGCTCGACAGAGTCCTTCTCGCCGCAGCGCTAACCAGCACCCTCTAGCTACTCCCACAGTATGTCTCTAGATTTTCAAACAACGTTGCCTTTTGCTTACCTCCTCAAGGATATGGCACAATTGGCGCACGAAGAAGACCGATGGCCTTCCCGGGCTGATGCTCATGCTCTGGGCTTCCTGTGAGATTCATTGGTGCCGCGCCTCCGAGCACTTGCTAATATCTCTCAGGCGCGGTGCCATTCGGTATTTACGCAATAATCCAGGCCAGTTCAGAAGCTCCGATATTATTGACACATCTCTGACGCCAAGCAGAACTTCAACATTCCAATACAAGTTCAACCGCAATGCTTTGGCCTCCTAACGTTAGTTTGCTGGGGTCAGACACTCGTTTACCATGAGTTCGTAGCACCACCAATCCCATCCCTTTTCAGACTTCTGACGGCTCTCAGTGGCTGGAGAACTTGGACCGCTAGCTTAGCCACAGCCATGTTGGCGATTGGTTTCGGAGCTGTAGAAGCCATTCTCGTTCTCACTCTCCGAGTATATCATCATAGTCCTTCACTTCAACGATTCTCCTTCTGATACCACCTAGGGACCCTACAACAGAGGCGTCTCGTGGCCTCTCACCATGATAGCCATTCTCGCATCAGTGATTCTGGCTGTCGGCCTCATCCCGCCTTACTTTGAGTTAGCCAAGCGTGGAGGCCGCGTCATTGGAATCAGTATGTGTTCTTATACGACCTTTAAGGCTTCTTTTTTCTTTTTTTTTTTTCTTTTTTTTTT